>JAQFZQ010000544.1:0-30960 GCA_034696005.1 Glomeris marginata | reverse complement strand
GGTAAGTTGTCCACCGACGACCGCCATTTTGCCACTCCACAGCAGCCAATCGAAGCCGTCGTGAAATAGGTCAATTGTTTGCGAAAGACAAACTGTATCATTGGATATGTTTGAAATATTTGTTGATACTGCAAACAATGGTTACACTTGTAAATAGGAATGCAGTTGATAAGTAGATAAGTAAAATATGTTTTCAGAATATATTAAAAGTTAAATTACCTAAATGTTGTGTCTTGTATTTTATAATTCCTCTTTAAGAAAATAGTTTATTGAAACGAATTTTAAAACGTTGTTTGTTGTTTCCATTTGGATTGTATTTACCTGATAGAGGAAAAAGGTAATAATGTTAAATACTTTCCTGTTGAATGTATAAAAATGTTAGAATTGTTTTTGGAAAATGAAAATATGATGGAACATGTCTGATAATTTGATATGTTTGTTTGACAGAGTCCCGAGGAAAGAGGAGTCCTGGTACAAATTCTGGAAAGTTCTTATAGGTTCACTTTAGGGGCAATTGCAGGCGGTAAGTATTACTAATTAATTCAAAAATAATTTATAAGTAAGTGTGGAATAGATAAGTATTCATTCTGTGTACGTGATTTGCAGCAACCGGTGCCACGGCCGTGTATCCTATTGATCTGGTGAAGACCAGACTTCAGAATCAAAGAACCGGCTCGTACATCGGTGAGTTAATGTACAAGAACAGCTTCGACTGCTTCAAGAAAGTAGTACGCCACGAAGGATTTTCCGGTCTCTACAGAGGATTATTGCCTCAACTGATGGGGGTTGCCCCAGAGAAAGCGATCAAACTTACCGTAAGTAGTTTACGTAGTAAGTAGCACGTGTCACCGTCACGTAAGGCAACTGTTGTCCTCCGCAGATGAATGATCTTGTGCGTGACAAGCTACGAAATGACAAGGGCCAGATCGCGTTGTGGGCCGAAGTGCTGGCCGGATCGTGTGTAAGCAGACCATTGTATTCGTGTGGATGGATTGGATGTTGAAGCGGGTTTTTGGAAAAAAGACCATCTTTCTGTGTTTGCAGGCTGGAGGTTCGCAAGTCATCTTCACCAATCCAATCGAGATTGTCAAGATCCGTCTTCAGGTTGCGGGTGAAATTGCGAGCACGGCTCGAGTGAGCGCCGTCCAAGTGATCAAGGATCTCGGTTTCATGGGTCTTTACAAGGTAAGTGAGAGTTGGAAGTTTGGTTGAACAATGCAATACAATATAAAGATAACCAAAGAGAAAAAGTTGTGCACAATTAATTACAATTCGTACAATATTTTGTGCACCAAATTGAACCGTTTTTATTAACAAGTATATAGTTTTGTGCACAAAAAGGGTTCAATTGGGTGCACAGAATTGAATGAATTTTGTACATAATTGTGCACAACTTTTTCTCTTGGGAAGGACAATAAATATATATGGTAACACAAACAAACTTTATATTTTCATCCATCGTAAAACATGAAATAATGCAAAAGATCACTTGATTCTATATGTTAAAATGTGTTTCTGATATTTGAAGGACCCCAACCAGCTTGTGATAATATAATAACTTGGTATGTTGCAGGGTTCTCGAGCTTGTTTCCTGCGTGATATTCCGTTCTCCGGCATTTACTTCCCGGTATATGCCCATTCAAAGATTTGGATGGCTGACGAGAATGGTTACAATAGTCCTCTCAGCGTGCTGTTGGCGGCAGCTTTGGCAGGTACAAAACGACAACAACACCTTTCTCGTTTTCAACACGGTGGCAAATAAAAGTTTATGTGTTTTGCCCGTTTTTACAGGCATACCGGCTGCTTCTCTGGTGACACCAGCTGACGTTATAAAAACACGGCTGCAGGTTCAAGCCAGGGCAGGACAGACAACTTACACAGGTGTTTTGGATGCAACTCGTAAAATATGGAAGGAGGAGGGAGGCAGGGCTTTCTGGAAAGGGGCTCCAGGTAAAAAAAAATAAACAAAAAGGTTATTCTAAAAGTTAGCCGGAAGGATTCTAATAGAGAACTTTGTTTTTCCCAGCTCGAGTTTTCCGGTCTTCACCGCAGTTCGGCGTGACGCTGGTGACTTATGAATTACTTCAAAGACTGTTTTACGTTGACTTCGGAGGAACGTAAGTGATAAAATCTTTTATTTCACTACCTTAGATCTTCCTAGTTAAATTTCAGTTCCTACGTTAAAAATAACAAACTAAAGTATTTCTCGCTAAAGCGATTGAGTGCTTACCGTAAATTTTCTTACTGAAGCCCGGGCTTCTATTCAAACCAAACCGGTTTGCTTACATTGGAAACCGGTTTTTAATCATTGACCGGGCTTTAATTGGACCCCGGCTTATGTTAGAAAATTTACGGTAATCGAACATTTCGTATTGCTGACAACTTTCTTTCAAATGACACCACTAGCAAAGAAAGCCACGCCTATTCAGTTGTTTTAGTCAGATATACTTTAATGTGTGCTGTCAGCCCTCGTTATAAGAGTCCTGTTTGTCTGGTCAGAAAATGTGTCAAAGGTGGGCAAAGGCTGTTATAGAGAAAAGCTCTTATAGAGGGCAAAAAATTGATGTATGACAGGGACTACTTAGGGAATCCTGGAAAATATGGAAAACTGGGGTAATTTACCAATATTTTACCAAAACCTGGAAAACTCAGGGAAAATGGTAATCACAGATTGGTATATACCGTGTATGAAATGCATTTTGGAAAAATGTGCCTCTTACAGAGAGCATAATGCTCTTGTATTGAAGGCTGCTATAATAGGGAGGGCTGACAGTATATCTGTTGCACAAAAGGTCCTTGTGCAACAATGGGCCTGCAACGTGTATGAATTTATGGAAAACTTATTCCATTGTAGCGGGTGGTAACTTGTATAAATTTAAATGCTGCAGTGAGCTTTAAATTTGAAATTGACTAAACTTGATGTGGTTGTTCGCAGTCGGCCTTCCGGTTCGACAGCCAAAGTGCCCATTCAACCGGGTGAGACGAGTTCTGCAAACCCAGACCACATAGGTGGATACAGATTAGCCCTGCCAGTGTTCGCGGGAATAGAGTCCAAGTTTGGGTTATTCTTACCAAAGTACAGGCTAACAGTTGACTGAACTGTTATTGCTTCAATAGGAAATATTGCTAGAGACTTACTAGAAAAATAAAATCAAGTTCTATATGTTTATTTGTAGCTTAGGGTATACCATAGTGAATTGTACTTAAAATACGACAGAATTAAGCTCGTGTTATTACGTGTTGCCTTTTGGATTTTGTAGCATTTGAACTCGGTAGTTGTAGTGTGGTTCATTACGTGGAAAGGCAACATTTTGAAAGTATATGAATGATTTTGGCTCGGTCAATGTAATATAAACAGGTTGTAAATTAAGAGATTAAATTGTTAAATTGAAAGCAGTGTATTCTTGTTAGACTATGACATTTTTCAATGTGGCATTCGTGTACCTTTGCATAGTGGACAAATTATTTTTACCTGCAAATTTGTTCTGATAAGTTTGTATCATTATTGAAAATTTGGAATTACTGCTCATTGTTTGCTTTGATTACTAAACATTTCTTCAAAAACTTTAATATTTTATGAATTGTCTGCAAATTGTTGTGTGACAATTTGTATTAAACCCTTGCAGGCCAAACGACGACATAAAGCACCCCTTGAATATATTTGAAATAAACATTTTTAATCTTGACATATTTAGTACTGAAAGGGTTAATGTAATGATGAAATTTGATTTATTTATATTATTGTTTACTACCATCATTTATAAATAATTGCATGCATGCAACATGATCATTGTGGTTTGTTAATTAGCTGGAAATTTTATTACTGCCATGAAATATGAATACATTCTCATTTCCCCAATTATTTTGCGAATTCCTGTTGGACTGGTAATATTAATTGAGATGCATCAATTTAATGATTTCAATTACATGGAGCTGTATGGAAAATGAAGAGTAATTTAGAACACATGGTTATATTAAAATTATAATAAGAATAATTATATGGGAACAACATATTACCGCAAGCTTTTGCGCCGAGAGTTGGGTTTTCATCCCGGGCATGGCAGAAAAGGCAAACATTGTTGTATGTTTTGCCATCTGATCCACAAACTGGATTAAAAGATCTGTCACAGACCTGACCTGGGGTAGATAGAACATCTTTACATGGTGATGATAAGAACTTGTCGTTGCACACGTTGTTACCGGAGACTGCAGGGAAAACCTATCCATGTTGTAGCGAATGATTACAGTTTAAATTTTAAGATTATTTCTGATAGAGTATTATGCATTTAGTTAGTGGAAGTTTACCTGAACTGCACTCAACAAAGTAACAACAAACCATCCAAATTTGAAAGCCATTTTCATGCTGGTTGCGAAGAAACTGGTGATTCTGGTGCCACGTATAGGAGATATATTATTTATATATATTTTGAAAGGCAAAAGTGTTTATCAAAAAATGGGAAATGTCACATGATATTTACGAGTGGGTGAATATGTTATGTTGCATGCACACGTTTTACGATAGGTATGTCTTTTATATCCTGCACCAAAGTAACCTACACAATGCAGTTTGTGACGCAAGTATAAATAGAGCACCTGGTTTTCTATTACAGGTGAAATTGGCAGAAACATATTTGTTACTTAGTTCGCTGTTCTATTCATTTCATGGTTTAAATGTGATGTAGCAGGGTTCATATTACTCAGGGAAATCTTGAAAATCTGGAGAACTCAGGGAAATTAATATAAATATATAAATGAATATATGCAGTAAAAACTTTCCATGATTGAATCTGAAGGACCTGGAAAGCTTTACCAACATAAGTATAGATAGGTTTTGCAGCATAGGGAGGTTTTTTAACAACATATATCATGCAGAAAAAGGTGCAAGAAAGTCACATTTTCCGCTATAGACAAGTTTCATTATATAATATACAATTAGAACGTGTTTTAAATTATAATTAGCCTATACTTAGAAAAATGGTTGCAATAATACTAGTTTAACATGCTATAATGCATAATATGCTCTGGAAATTCAACCTAAGTTCTCTGAAAACTTGGAAAACTCAGGGAAAATGGAATTATCAGAGAAATTGTATTGAAGGACAATGTCTGTTCATACTTTACAATATATACTTAGTATTTTTTGGTTGCATATGCACAAAATCGACTAACATTTTGCTTGCATTTTGCATGCATGATGGCGTCATTGAAATTCAACAGACAAAGGACATAAGGATATGGAGAAATCCGTTGGGACAAATTGTAAAAATGTAAAACATATTGCTATTCTAATAAAACTGGAGAGTATTCAAGCAAATTGTCTCTCATTTATTACTGGGATTCTATTCCGCTTTAATTTATTGAAACAATGTTGAAGCATTTGCAACGGTAAAGTCTGGATTTGAATTTGAATTGGCGTTCGAATTTGGGCGTGACTCGTGCGAAACGCGCCAATCACACGGCGTTCGAATTCGAATGTGCGATTCAAATTTTTCAGCAATCGCAGCAAACTATGGTTTCCAACCATATTATTTGGAACAACTCAACCAACAAGTCTCCGGATCGGTATTTAAGTAGATATTTAATCATAAATACTGCCAAGAGTAGATGAAGACCGTGTGTTCGTGGTTTGCGAATAATACGGGTACTATACAATGATTGGCATTATGAATAATAATGTTATGACGTCATGCCAGTGATCCATCCTCGACAACCACATCGATCTGCTTTCCAAAGAAACATGCACGTGTCTTGGTACTTCGGCGGCAAATGACCATCATTCAAATGCAAAACCGAGGTATTGTTTACCTACAATTTTGTTGCGATCGATGCACATTTCGTTTTAGTATACGCCATTTTCATTGTAGGTCTACATATTCAATCGCTAATAACGTTTTGTTTACCCTCACTCACAAATTTCGTATCAGCATTTGCTTTATTCATGCATGTTTCACTTTGTGTAGGATAAGTTTCAGGGAATATTACAAAACCATGCATATTTATGCATTGTTTTTCATTGTGTCTACTAACATGATCGATATAATCCTGATAAAATCATGATTATTGAAAATGGTCATGAAATTCATTATATATTTTTGCTAAATATTGTCATAAGAATCCTGACAAAGTCATTACATTTTGAATTTGAATAGCAGTTACCACTTCAGATAGTTCTTCTTGACTGAAGTTAACTTGCATATGAAATAATCCACGATCTGTATACGTTTTACATTGAGGTCTAATCTACAAAATTACACAAATTACCATATTAAAAGTACTATCTTGCAGGAAACTCAGTTAGGAAGTCTGAAATGAAAACCTCACCCTAGGGTAAAATGTCCCATTGAGACTGCCAAGAGCAAAATCTACCTTTATTACTTGAGAAAATGCCATCAGTTTCGTGAAATGAGTGTGAAATGGTTCTTTTTCCCACAAAGGATATCACCATTTTAAGAAGTGAAATGTTTTCCGAGTAGCATTTTTGTTAATTGGGTATACATTTAATTCCGTTTTGGCTGGCATTTGTGCATTGGAAGATCAGCTAGACATAACCTAAGCTCTTATTCAATCAGTTAATTGCATTGAGGATTAATATTTTTAGTATTGCATAAATGTGGGACTTCCTTTCTACTGTATACTATGTGAGATTAATATCAAATATCAATATACAATATAATGAATTGCCTTTGGTCATGGTAGTTGTAAAGCTCTGCAGCATATGCATACAATTTTTCTGCCATTTTCGTCAAATTTAGTCTGAGCATGGAATAAATTAATGCTAGACCTGTATTGATATTGGTTGCATTGAATTCAGTTTTCTTTTCGAGTCTGGATAAAAATAATTCGGCACCATTTCGTTGTGATGAATCCCACTGGTTTGGCTTCTCTGCTTAGTCCTCCGTGGATTGCAGTGATGCATACCATGCGCATTGCTAGAAAATTGCTGTACAATCGTACGTGCATCGAATCTCTTTGAAACTTCTACCATCTCTGAATCTCATCGTGCTCTCCAACTTTCAAATTAGAACTAACACTTTCAACGCTACGGTTCGAAAGTTAGAACTTGAATAACCTTGAAATAAATATTCAAGGTCAATGATAACGTTGTCATTGGATTCATCATAGTCGAGTTCATATATGATTACCAATTCGTATTCTCCAAATTCCCCATACTTCCCTTAATATCTGAGGTGCTCCCTTCTGACGGGACACCCTGTATATCTCATCAGCTTTAAACTTCCACATATTATGATGACTGATATTTCCTGTATTATATGATAACAGGTCTAGGATGGTTTGGTTGAAAACGTTGAAAGAAAGGGAAAGCTTTTGGCGATTTTGAGTGGGTGGGACCGTGGGAATTTGTGCACATTCTGTGGTTTGACGAGCCCATTTGTGGTAAGTAACGTGTTCGCAAAGTTAGGTGCATACGTGTATGTGGATAGGTACATACATGTGTGTACAGGTATGGTGGATAAGAAATCGATGGGACAAAAAGCGAATCCAATTTGATGCCAGAACGATTACCAATCGATATAAATCCCCTCCCACCCCAAGTTTTTATGGATACATTATATACAATATGATGTCGCAATATTCGTCTCAATCACAGGCAATGGTATTCTATATACTATGTGATTCTTTTGCAGTTCACTTCCACTGCATTCGCTCTATTATTTACATACGTGGTACTGTTGTATTCACAGTAGTACATGCTTTCAGGCTATATGCAAAGGAATAAATAATCCCTCCATCTTTCCTTTCAACATTGAAAAAATTGCATTACTGGCAACTGTGTGTAAATGAACTAATTCCAAGTGATTCCGTGTGATGTCTATGAAACACGTACTGATATTTATATCAATCTTCATGATGTCATTTATGAATGGTCTCTAATGTAGCAGAAGGCATTCCTACAGGCTTAATTGCCGCAGACTTGCTGCAGACTTCATGCAAATTGTCATATACGTACCTTAAAGTATGCGCAGCAGGCATATTGCAGGCGTGTAATTGACCAATTTCAGTGCAGCCTGCCATTGGTTGAAAAAACATTCGAAAAATGGGGTCCATAGAGGAAAAGCCTGTTCTCTTCCAATCAGGTAGCATAATTTGACTCCTTACGGACTCCATATTGGAAATGGGAGGTGCTTACTGAAATCGGTCAATTGTTTCATGTGCAGACCTGTTGCGCAGCACTGGTGCAGCACTGCAGGAGAAGAAAATTTCTGTAGGGGTTGCGTCTGCCACCTATCACAATGATCTTTGTATTTATGACGTAGAGGTGTGTGATAAATCAAGGAGTTATAAACTGTGGATAAATACTGATTCCTTCCGATAATGACGTCATGCACTCTAAAGAAATCAATATTATTCTTATCTCAAGAATATCGATATTATGGCCAAATTTGAAATGTGAGATGAACACTGAATTTGCTGCCATAAACTATAATATATCTCATTAAGTTTCATACAATTGCACTGTCAATCATGGCTTATGTATGTAAACAAAAATATATATTACAATTAATACAACATAAACATGAAAATACAATATACGGCCATTCAACTACTAGTATTATGAAATATGTAGAATTTGTGTGGAATGCACAATTAAGAGTGAATATGAAATGGGAATTTTACAGAATTTGTACTTCAAAATGTAAACAATTAATCATGTCAAATTAATTTTGTTTGTGCCACACTTATCCCATATGTGTGCAATTTGCCAATCTAATAAAATCAATTACAAAGATGACATGGTGTGATTGGATGCATGGGAAAATTCTGAACATATTTTAATACAGTATATTGATTATGATATGATGTCCTTTTTTGATCTCTTTAATTATACATAATGGGGGATTGATGAATGGATAGATAATACAAATCGCAGTTGATCCTTATTGTTGCAATGTTGACAGCTGTGTTGTTATATACACAAATAACTAATAGCTAATTGCATGTATACATTAGATTATTGAAGAGATTTCAGTAGATCGATCTATGTTTGTACATATAAAATATAAAAAAGTACACAATGCAGTTTTACGTAAATGAAAAACTTAAAAAGTATAAGGGTTAATTGTGCTGTGTTAATAGGTAAAGTCCCAATCAATGCAGGGTGGGGCAGAATAACGGGTGATTTTGCTTGTGCTTAAATGGACATCATCTTTCGCGGGTGTAATTTTCAAAAATTAAATTATGAAAAAATACGTTTTGAATGGCTTTTTTATATAGGTACTTTAATATAGTGGCAATAAGGTTGGGAAATATTGAATACTTTTTTTAAAACAGCCATTTCAAAATCGCTTGTTATTCTGCCCCACCCTGTAGTTAGGTATATATGAAGTATACATAGTATTTAAAATGATCTAGTGATTTAAATTGTAGTTTTTATCCATGAAATGTGGTAATAATATAATGAGTTTTTCCCAGTATAACCTGCTATAGATGTTATTAATCATTTTGTGCCGTACTTGTCCAAGTGATATAGGTATTTTTAATACATTTGCGTGCCGTTAGAAATTTTCGCCCCAAGGGTTACATGACATCATCTGATATATGGAAAGTGTGTGTACAGTATATGAAAATCGATTTCATTTCCTCTCCTGAATTTACCTTTTAACGTGTTTGTGCGCAAATTTCGATCGAGCAGCTCTCACACATATAACCATGCATGCAACCCAGGACACCATGTTCCACTTGCAACTGAATCGATTCAAGTAATGCACACACTGTACATTGTAGTGTGTGCCATATACATGTACACCTGCAGACACCTTCACATTTATTTTGCCAGAAAACCCACAGTCAATAATTTTATTACCCATTTGTACACTGGATGTAGTGATTTTTGGTGAAACAATGTGCTCAATCTTCCTTCTTCCCAAATACATTATTCAAAAACTAAAATGGGTTTGGTTTCAAAGGGTTATAAACATTTCAGTGTAAATTAAGAAAGGAAATAATTATTGCATGATTTGTCCCCCGTTATGCTACTCAGCATTGATTAATTATAACTGGTTTTTAATGCATGCTAATATATTGCTGATATGCTAATTGTTTTCTAGTTGATATTACATGTGTTATTGTTAAAGTCACAACCCTTATGTAAAATGCTAAGCCTTACATGCAATAAGAATGATGTTGAAAATTTTTCAGTTAAGTAAGTTGAATTAATGCTGCATGTTAGTTGCATGTCATAATACTGCATGCATGCATACAGCAAATTAATTAAAAATTTCTATATATGGAGATATATGCATGCATATACAACACAATACAATTTACGATTTTACGTGCCTTGCTATTGGCTGAAATACAAAAGAAAAATGGCGTCTTTGTTGTGAATATCTAGGCAACAGCCAATAGGGCTGAACGGTTATCCAAATTACGGCCTCCATATTGGTAATGGGACACGCCTACTGAAAGTCTGAAAATGATATATTTCGGCAGGAATAATGTAGAAGTGTTAAGGCCCTATACCCTAGTAGAAATTTCAAAAATTTTTGTAAGCTGCATCATGCCTGCAGATAGGATGAAATTGGAACCTTGACCTGACTTCATTGCAGCTATTCCACATTGCAGAGTTGCAAAAGTCATTCTGCACACGCAAGATTTTTGAAATTTCTATTAGGGACACTTGAGAATATATTGTGATTCAGCCTGCATCAATATGGCCATAAGGAAAAACGTTATATGTCGTAATTTTATCTCGGTGCATGCGTGTTACCAATTGTCACCGCTGTTTCCGGCAATTTTTGTGTGCCATTTCCGACTCGGAAATGATGGCGACAGGTACAGTAATTTGTAGTTGGGGCCGTTAAGAAAACGTGAAACTTGGCCACATGTCTTGCTGATGCCAGATTGGCAAGTGGCCATTTTTTTTTGCAACAAAATGTGCCTTGCGTGCTTTTCTGATAAAGGTGGAAACTAAGGTAGGGGTGTATGCGAGGATGATGAATGATGTTAACCATAATGACGTTAATAAGCCATTAACTATACATTCCACAAATGTATAGAGTATTTTTGTAAATCGATAAGAATTTTAGTTTTCATTAATGTTGCAATGTGCATATGCATGTTGTATGAATCGCATCGCGATGCAACATGTTGCAATTTTAATGCACCTGTTTAGGTTTCATGATCGTGTAAATATTCCTACTATATATTTTAAAAGAAAGTTGTACAGGGAACAATGGTTTTGATATAATAAAATATACATAAGATTTCACTGTCTAAGGCAATTCAAGACAGAAGTGACTGGCATGTTGTGTCCAAATAGTTATGGCAAATATATTGTAACGTGCAGTTTTGTGACAATGTGACAGTGTATACCAGAAATATACTTTAGTAGAACAACTTTTATAAAGAAAGTTCGCTATGTGTTTGCTTTTTGATGTGAAACATCTTTACTGGGGCTAAAACCCTGCACAAATTAACGAAGACACGCCCGCATCACTTCCGTTACATGCCCCTCCTTCACACTCCCATTCGGTCACCACACGTTCAAACACCAATACCGCTCACCCATCGGGCCAACTTCAACCAACAACAACACATCACACTCCATCCTCCAATTACAGACGCCTTCGTCTCTTCCACACATCGCTCTCACCCCTCCAACACCGGCATCACACATAAGCATGGCGGATCCCTAACCACTTTCGATCAACACATTCGTTTCAATGTAAACTGCTCACATTGTAATTCGCAGCCACTTGTCGATTTTCTAAAACATAAGTTTCATTTGAGTATGAATACAGATCCAGCAATTCAACAACATGGGGTGGCACTTGCATAGACCGTATTTCAACGTGGATTACAGCATTTGCTGTCACATACATGTGTCATACTACTTCAGTTATCACAACCCCATCGTGTCATGCATTCCTGGTATAACTTAATGTTCATCAACTATACTGTTTCCAAGAGAGACCTTGCACTGAGACACGCCGCCACCTGCCACCCTTCTCGAAGGGGGTGGCAGGTGTTAGCATTTATCCACAAGTTTCTGAGCGCCAGTTGCACGAATGCGCCGCTGGGTGGCATATTCGTTTTACTGTGTAACACAGGAAGAAAATGGCGGATTTGCCGTAGTATCTTGTCAATGGGGTTTCTGCAAGATGTTTCACATAAAACATTGTTCTTTCAATTATGTTACCAGAAAGATGTTTCACAATGAAAATACGTCGTGCATGCCTGGCACACATGTTGATTTTTTCCCTTTTTCACTAGTAATGTGCTCAAGTTTTGTAAAAGGTCACAAATGCTCCGTCTTATAATATAAATCTGTCCCTGTCCAATCAAAACACTAGCATGTATCAATAAGATAGTAGGCCTAGTAGAAGACTTGTGCACTTGACAAAATGAAGAAGCAGCAGGCACATCATAATGCGAGTGGAATTAAATCTCAACTTTAGCTGCTAATATCTTCACAAATATTTGAGGGAATAAAATACGGAAAACGACATTCATTTTCTTCTAGCATTTTTCAGATACAGTGTTAAATTCAGAGTTCATACGACCCTTACAGAAAAATGCCACAGTTTCTCAAATACAAACCACAGTTTGTTCAATTTAATGGTGGATTTGTGCAGGTTTTTTCTCTCTCAAAAATAGCCATTAAATTGAACAAATTGTTGTTTTCTTGTATAAGATTCCTGTATAACAGGTGCTTTGCATTGCACCATTGTAAAATGTCACAGATCTTGGTGTATATTTTAGTGGATAGAGTGGAAAATCGATGACCATGCTTTGAATGCGTTATGAGTGCATATTGGATTTTGCACCTGAATTGGGTTTGATGTAGCATGGTTCCGTTTTGTACGTTTATTTGTCCCCTGCATTGAATCTGCTTCTACAAGTGGTTGCTTATGCACTTGTGCACATGCAGTGCCACATGTTTGCACACTGCGTGCCCTTTGAACTTTGTGTGACATGCATCATGATGCAGTGTCTGTTCACTTCTACACACGCAAACTCGTTGGATCAACAAGTGCATGGAAACTATAATAAAGATTACAGCAATTTGCATGACTTATTATACTGCGGTCAACTTCCTGTATTTATAGTACATTCAGTCCTTTCAATGTGACTGTGCTTCGTTGTCCGTTGTAAATTGAAAGCTAAATTGAAAGCAACTTCCTGTTGCCACACTGCATATTCCACCATGGCATATATGGTTAATTTCCGTGATATTTAATTGAAGTTGTTGGTCATATCATGTATAATCTGTGAAAGCTTCAATAATATAGTTTAAAATAATAATGTTGGAAGTGCCTTTTAGCTACATAATGAGACTAAGGTTAATGCCATTGGCATGCAATATTTTAAACTATAGAGTTAATAATTTTGAAACGAATCTGGATACTGTCATGGAAAGTCAGGAAATTTCAAAATCGGAGAGAGCAATGGCAACCCTGTTTATTGATTGTATTTATATGTGTTTCAGCTAACATATTTCTGAGTGAGACCCCAATATTTGTAAACATTGGCAAGATCTATAAAACCCCAGGATCCCATATGTAAACCAATAATATGTGACTATAAGATAAGGCTAAAATTTGAATGTCAAATTATATGGCCCAAAGATATCGCTTTTCCATATGCATGCGTATAAAAATCCTATATTGCCACAAAGAAACATCAACTTGTAGATTCAATTTAAATAATTATTGATTATACGTACATTAACATAATGCAACCTAAATCCATGAAAAATATAAGCAAGAATCTGTTTTATTAGCGATACAGGTCTGATATTCTGGCTTTTAAAATTTTACTTGGGGCATTTTCAGATAGATGTATATTGAAATGGATAAGTTTATCGATCTACAGGTAATGTTGTTTACTGTTTCCATGCAGATAGCTACATATTTTAAGCAGGAATAAACTGTCATACTTGTGCTGTTGTGTCTTTCAGACTTCAAAATAATATTTAATATTTAGGATGAAAATATAGTAGTATATAGATCAATTTTTGTTGCCTTGCAAGGTGGACTGTGGAGAGTAGGAATTGTATATAGAGATTTGATGTGAAAGACGATATTGAAACATTTTTCGTGTAGAAGCTCTCAAGTGACTGATTGCTTGAAAAATCTTTCTGGATAGATGATATAAAAAATGATAGCTGTTTGATAAAAAAATAACGTGGAGCAAGTATTCAGTGAAAATCCCACTGAAATTCAACATTTTGCGATTTAGCCTTTGGGCGAGGAAAATTAACTGGCTTATCAAATTAATTTTAATTAAGTGTAGTCCTGTGTAAATAACCAGCGAGGCTGAAAAATAACAGATAAAGTAAATATTTATGTTACAAACATTTATATAATAATGTTACCTATCCAAAATTTAAATTAAAGCATCTTTATCAACATTTTTAATTAGCTGTTTTGCTTCATAAAATTTACAATAATTATGATAACATTCTTGTGTTTAATTGAAGACTTGCATCACTGATACCATTTTGTTTGTGGCGATAAATGTCAACATATATAATTACAGAGATTTAAACGATGAAGTAATAACCATTTTAATATTTTACATCACCATTTGTTTTTCAATTTAAACTCTGATTCGATCTTTATTTCAAAATGGCGAACTAATTTTGCATAGTATACCTACAGAATGCATAATTAATTTGTGGACTACACTCGTATCATACTGTATAAATGCCTCATATTTTATTCGGGGTAGTATTATACAAATTAAGTATAGTTGTAATCATGCAAATTACATTTCTGTTGTGCTGTTTTTTAAATTCAGAATAATGTAACATTTCTTGAAATGACTAAATAATGCAATAGGGAATATTATAACTGTTTATAATTCTACAGTTGTAACTTTTCAAAGAATAAATGTGAAATGATGTGGAAGTGTATGGTCTACATGCAAGGTTTCTGTAAATGTCAAATAAGTTGGCAAGCATTGTGTCTGCCAAAAGGAAATGCCATTGGTAAAAAAAATACAAATGCATTGTCTGATGGAACGTGATTGGCCAATTACGATGCTTTCGCAAATATTTGGCAAGTAAAAGGCTCAGGAACCACGTGACAATCAATTTGAAGGATTATTGAAAATGCTGTTATTTTGCTGCAAAGCCCAATGTTTTTATAGGTATGTTAGAATTATTATCATCTTAGTTTGAACTAATTTAATTTATATTATCTATCACATGACTTAATTTGCACTGCATCATGGGACAGAAAATTTCCTTTAGCTGACATCTTGTATATAGAAGGTCCATAAACTGAAATTTTTCTGTGCACAATATTAAAATATTTTTTGATGAAAATACTGTTCATGTTGGACCAGGGAATAAGTTTAGGTCAGTAAGTTGTTATCATGTCATTTCATTGTACATAGTTTGATCCTTGGTTTGATGATGCTATATAATATTGCTTTACAATGTCCTTAAAAATAATACATTACATGTGCAAGTTTATTGCTTTAGGTATATTCCGTGAAACATTGCAATGTCACTACCATGAAACCTTGCAACCAACATCTATATACTAAATAAAGGGAAGATTCTGTGTGTGTCTGTTTGACCGGGATGCATTTCAACAGTTTTGGAGCTTTTCACTGGGAACCCTTGCTACTGTGTCGGTTTGGGCATGGGACACCCAGTGTAGGGGCTCGCGTCCCCTAGTGTCACAACTACTATGGTGTCCACGACCAAAAACGTGTCCCTGGAGTGTAGAGTAAAAACAGTCCTGCCCCTTTTTGACGTCACAGTGATGTCATAACGACAGCAATACGCTCACTAGTCGGAGGGATATATCACGGTACTGGCTTTTTTCTCTGCCGCCCATACAGCTAGCCGCCCTCCGCCGCGTCCATAGAGCTATAGCCGTACCCAATCCCTCGCTGTTACCCTGTTACCCTGAATCCTGCCCTGTGACGTTTGACTGTATCACTCTATTATCAGTATTTCTTAACCTGGGCAACGCCAGGTACCCCGGCGGCTAGTCAGCAATAATTACGTTTTCTTGGCTGTTATCCATTATGTCAGCCAAATATCACCAGTGACGTCACGTGGAAAACCTCTATTATGTATCTCAGCTTCTGTAACTGTCTCAATACATCCAAATATTATTTTAATGCATGGTAATCTTATGGTTGCTGCAGACTCTTTCTTGCAAGGTACATAATATTGATCAAACGTAATCTCTTACTGACTGTAAAAATACCCATTGTACCTATACATATGTAATTATATATCCTAATGTCAATCACTGTATACTGCTTTGCAAGTTTACATAAATGTTAGACTTTGCATGAATAAACATTTCAAAATGATGAAATATACAGATCTTTCAATCAGCAGCTATTCCACAGGGAAAAAAAACAATTAACACAAGTTAAACCAAGATTAAACTGCAAATGTATATATACACAGTTATATTTGATATAGTTACTATTTGAAACGCCCAGAATGTAATATATGTTTATTAATTAAGAAACCTGCAAGAATCACAAGCTGAATGAATTATGCATGGCATGCATGTAGATTATAGAGTTTATTACTGTTGCGTTTCACATTCTTGTCGAAATTAATGCAAGTGACTCCCTTGAAGCTTTCATCAGCAACATTACCTAGACATTAATGTTGCGGAAATTCGCTCGATATTCCTCTTATTCGAAGCACGCAGTTTACTTGTGAGTTTTACAACTGCAGACGAACATGTGAATATTGCATAAAGCTAGATGTACCACGTGGGAACTACTCTCTCAAGCCTAAATCGCTCCTATCATCTGTTCATATATTTTTAATTACAATGTGCAAGTCTGTGTATATGCAGTATATACTCTATTTCCACTATATATAAAATTGCGTTTCCAATATTTCCTCGTCAAGGTTGTCCTAATATAGCCTAAAATGTAGAAAAATTACGAATATATCGAATATGAATATGTGCCATACCTTAAATGATACTAGCTTGCTCTTATGAAACATCAATTGATCCACAGAAGAGAATCCATCCTTTTAGTCTTTGTGTGACCACTCTAGCCATACCCTTAATAACCTTAAGTAGAATGACACGAAGTAGATAATACAAATGTATATAGTACATATCTTACAAAATGATTACTGGACTATGTTAGTACGTATAAGATAACATGCACTGTCAATTCCCCAAATTCAGAAATATTTTACTAAATAGAGTTAGAAGTAAGGCAATGAATGTATCAACTCGCTGTGAAATAATATTAATTTGTGAGGTGATACGTATATCAAAAACACTCAAACGTTAGTTGTACTAAGGAGTAAGCTAGCGTTTTGACAATATGGCTGCATTCAATCTTCAAGAAATATCATTATTTTAGGAATTTGAATTATGTCCAAGCCACATTAACAAAGAGTCTCATATAATCTGCCTTGTTATATACAGCAGTGGATTACACTTTAGCATAATTAATTGATGTAGAGCAGAATATTCTAAAAAGTCTATGCAAACTTATAATGAGATTTTAATAGGTAATTGTAATATAATCTCCTTTTCAATATTGGGGTTTTTGGGTTCATTGAATGCAGCCAATTAAGAAGTTAATTGTGATCGTATCATTGAGATGCATTGCTTATATTGCTCAATTCAGCTATGTTATTTTATAGAAACATTTCTCACGAAGATCAATTGGCAATTTCCACATCTGTCTCCTTTGATTTGCTTTGATGTATTGGTTTTGCTCCCATCATGCTCTGCTGCAAGGGGGGTTAAATATTTCTGCTTCATCTCCCCACATAAGACACCGACTGGACACTTCGTATAATATTAAAATTACAATATTATTGCTATATATTACAATGTGGTTAATTTATGGTTTGCATGAAAAATATATTTTCACTGTTAGTTTTATTGTTATTGAGTTTAGATAGATAATCTGAACTTAAGAGTTGAAGAGCTAGATTATATCAGATAATTTTTTGTCTAATGTGTGTAAGTATACCTAAACTGAAAATTATCTTTGGATTTATACATAATAACCGACTAGTATACAACAGGGAGTTGAAGTCATTAATTCATTGTTAAGTCTAGCTTCACTGCATTGCAGTAGCCTATGCTCAGAAGTGGCTTTCCTGCCATGCACTGTCTCCCTCTTATAGAAATTCAAAACAAACTCGTATAGTTTAGTTATAGAGCACTTGTGCACAATAATAGACTAATCTAACTGAGCTCTACAGCTTTGAAATGGAAATGATGGAATTCCTTTTGTACGATTGTAAATCCTATAACATGCACGTACAGAGACATGTTTTATCATTGCGATATATAATATAAAATGAATGTGCCTTCTTCCCCTTTTATCAATTCCTATCCTTCAATGTCTTGTTTTATGCATGGCCAGATTCTGTGAGCAGAACCATGAGTGATGCATATCTTGAGACGTAACTCCATTTCAAATGTTATATTTTTCATTTTTATCATGGAAAGCATTGAAGGAAACCTTGTGCAAAATGAATTGAATGATTGAAGTCCATAAATTACAGTATACAATTAAGCAGCGTATTAGAGTAATTTATCATATAAATTATGCCATACATTAATTATACTGATTCGAATATTGATTGACCTTATTCTATTTAAATAAAAGCACGAGTATACGTATATATTAATTATTTGTTTAAAACTGTTATACTACCTATTTTATATGTAGTTGAAATTTTAATCAGTTGCATGCATATACTCTACACAACAGCCTAATTAATAAGTGGCATGGCAGCAAGCTGCAAGAAGCATGCACGCGTGAAACATTGACAGTCATGTTGCACACCTGCTGCATGCATCCATGTACTTTAATGTGACATGCTTTCAGCAATCATATATTGCATAACAACCAATATTACACTAGCTGCAGTATATACAAACATTACATCCCATACTGAAATGTTCTTCCCTCTCAATACTTCAGCAGGTCTGCATGCGGAACAACTACACACCTGCCACATTTTTGCTGCAAGTCTGCAATATGTCTGCTGCATACTTTAAAGTATATGTAGCAAGCTGCAGGAAATCTGCAGTCCCTATAGTAGAAATTTCAAAAATACTTGTAAGCTGCAGCATGCCTGCAGGTAGGATGAAAGTGGAACCTTGACAGACTTCATTGCAGGTATGCCACTTTGCAGACTTGCTACAGAAATTCTGCACATGTAGATTTTTGAAATTTCTACTACAGGTGCCTGCATGTATATTCAAAATGTTCAACTAATGTGGATTTAATTGCAATTAACTGCAGATGTCCTGCAGATTTGTCACATATTTTAAGGTATTTAGTAGAGGCACATTGCAGACTTGCAGCAAATATATATTGCAGGTGTGTAATTGTTTTACATCAGACTAGCAGACAGTTCAGAAAAGTTCCATAGGGGTATGCAGCAGTTTTAAAATTTTCTGTAAAGGATATGTATACAAATGGTTTGCTCAAGTTGGGTGGTGAATGTTGCCGAAATTATTCTGGAAGTAAAATTAAAGGTTATGACATAATATAAAGAATGCATTCATTGTAATGGCATTCATATGTGTAATAAAATAAACTACATATTATATACGAAGGCCTTCCATACATTTTATGGGACTTTTTGAAAGCCTTTAATAGTACCACTGGGATGTGTATAGATATAGTATTAGTAAAACTGCATGGGTTCTATGAACTCTCCCTTCCACATTTTCCCACAATCTAAATAGCTACTTCTAAACGGATTGTGTGATTACACAGTCCGTTTAGGTAAAATACATTTCTTTTCGTTTTTTTTATATTGAATCTTTGAAAGCAAAGAGGAAACGAACAGGTACGCAATTGACAGGGGCTGAATTTGTTTTCACTGCACAACATGGGCGCCATCTTGAATTCGCTGCTCCTATTTTGCCCTACACTATTGCTTTGTCGCTGTAAGAGATCGATGTGTACATTATCTAGGAATTCAAATTTGTCGAAGTGCACGATGTTGGTTGGTATGGCTATCATAACGCGGAGACCGTGTATACTTGGGTTTTCAATGCCGAAAAATTGTATAGCGATCGAGTAAGGGAGATTTTTGGCATTGCAGCAATGCCATATAGGTTTTATTGTTAGTAGGAGATGGTTGAGACTCGGGGGTCTCTGCTGGTCGATGGCAAAAGCCTGAAAGGGAAACTAAAGAGAGGAAGTGAAGATGCCGATCATCATCAATGTTTAATGCAGGTGAATGCGTTAGAAAACACGGGGTATACAGAGCAGAAATAGACATGGGCTATATGGTATGGATGCATGGCCTCTATTGGTGTCCCAAGAACCAAGGTGCACAGTAAAACAGACGATCGATGCGCAATTTTCATGTGTCACGTGTTCCATTGCATGTGCCACTTACCTAGGGACTGTTCGTAAATGATGTCTTGCATCATACTTCAGGGGATGTAAGGAACCTTTGAGGATTATAAAGTCCCTTTAGGGCAGTGGTTCTGAAACGCTTATACACTCTTATAAAAGTATCTCCCTTGTGGAATAAATTTAATTTTTAACTTTCCCTGTACCCTAACAGTATAAACTCAATGAAATGAATTTAATACACAAAGAAGGAGTACAAAGAGGGAGTACAAAAATTATCAGTCCAATGTATTCCATGTAATGCAATAAATATTGTAATGTTTGTGAACGATGAAATGCAGATCTAGAATCATGCCTGAGTGTAGCAGAAGGTGGAAACACTGATAATTTCCATTGCCACAAATATTATAAGACATTTTTTCAGGAGCAAGTTTTAAAATAATGCTGAACTACAGTGGTCCCAGGATAAGTAATTTTGATAATTTGTCTTTGCCAAATTAGGACATAATACAAGTGTCAGTTTGATTAGAAAATGAAAATGGCCAAAAGTGAGGAATATTCAACAGATGTTCGAAGCGGACAGATAATTTGTTGGCTGGCTGTATTTTGGAAAATTGTTTCTAGTTGCATAAAACTTGTTATTGTTTATACTCTGTTCACATCTAACTTTTAAGTAAAATGGCCACGCCATCTTCTTGGAAATTGTTGCATATTTGTTGATGGGTGTCGAATTTCCTCCACAATCTTGGAGAGTAAGCTGCAAAGGGTGTGGCTTCTCATTGGTTGCTGCATCAATCAGTGGCGTTGCCATTTTACTTTAAAGTTAGCTGTAAATAGAGTATAGATAGATATTTTTAAAACGAATTCAGTGACATTGTCAAATGTCACCATTTGTTGCTGCCCACAAAAGCAGGTAATTGTTTTTGTTTAGGACTACCCAAAATCAATTTCCACCAAACCCTCCCCTAAACTTGCACAGAAATATGCAGGCAACCAATTTTGAGAATGCTAGCAAAGCAAAATGTATACATACACTACTTTATTACGTTTTGCTTCAAGGGGAATAAAAGAAAACTAGTTTGGATTGAAACGTACCTATGTGAATTTAATCAACTATATCCTGTCGTATTTCTTTTGATATATTATATGACATGCAAGCAAAGTGATGCAATTTTCTACTTACAGTACATTGAGATATAGAATTCAAAAAACTCTTTTCAAGTTAGTTGCATATATATTTTGCATAATCAAATTTCTCTGCAATGTTTTGTCATGTGTGACTTAACTTACGAATGCTCCCTTAATCCTAACATTTTCTTCGCACGACCTCATGAAAAATAGCATTTGCCGGGCATCAAGATCTCATGTCGAGTTCACATGTCATGCATCTTTTCTCAACACACATACATATACTATATATAGTTCGCAGTTCTGCACACGTTTCATTTTTATGAAATTTTATCAAGTTTGTGAAATTTGTTTTTGGTGTGATTTAGGAGGCTGCACCTTGTGATTTTGCGTGATTCGTTTACCAAGAGCTTGCAAAAGATGACATCGTTTTCCTTGATGAAATGAATGTCATTTTCTCCCAGAATTGCGAAATTCGTGGGAGGAAAAAAAATGGTTACCTTCTGCGAACCGTTCAGAGTAAAAAAGAAAATCTTATGTATACCATTTTTTATGTGTGTATGACATTTGCATGTCGTTTTATTACCTTCTTCGTTTCGATTCCGTGGTCCCTAGATGATATAAACATATAACTATAAACAATGACAAATGAGAAGGAAGAGGAAGTACATATACAACTGTACAAATACTAATAAAACTATTTTAATATCAGATGATGAAGAAGTAGGGACCATTAAATTTTTATATGTACAATTTTGAGAAAACAGATAGCAAAAGGGTGGGGTGCATTGAAGTTATGGTCATTCAATTGTTCCCTAGTGGACAATATAGTATTTTCACAATATATCAAAGTTATGAAACTGTTATTATTTGGGAACTCAGCTTATTTGGTGATTCTACACCAAAGACCTTCTCAGTCTAACAGAACAATCAAATGACTGAAATCTGCTTTTTGTTTGATTTAGAAGTAGTTTACTATAGCTGATAACAATGATAATGACAAATCGATATTTATCCGAGCACACAATTGAGTCTGTTATTTGAGACAATTGTACACACTTGTTATTAGATGCGGCTAATTGAAATCCAATATATAGGTATTATTATACCGTATTTAATGTTATAGCGGAGAGCGTTAATATAGTCTTCATTTAATTAATAATTTAACAGACTTAAAATGACATTTAATTTGTTTGATTGCAAAATTGGCTGACAATTGCAAATCTGTTCCAATCTTCTATATTTCTTTTTTGAGATTCCTTTGTGAGAACACAAATGGCATATTAATTACCATTAGGAAAACTGCATCCGTTAACTGAAAGCTTATAAATTATTCTCATATCCTTCCCCGGTTGATTAAGTTCATACGTCGCTTTTAAGTCTTCCTACTCTCTATTGTTGGTGAGTATAGGGTATGCATTCCTACTGCTACTCTTCCCGTATATCCAATTTAACATCACAGACATTTGATTTTGCGTTCTTTAATTATGGTTTGGGGGCTTTTATCTTTTGTCAGAGTCAACCTCCTTTATTTGTTACAAGGTACAATGGATAAAATGAAGTACAGTGAAACATGTTATATGGACCGCTTGTATTAAGGGGCAACCTGCCTGTTAGAGCCGATTTTGCTCGGTCCCGTATAGCAGTCGGCACGAGAGTTGAGACTCCGTGTACAGAGATTATGACGTGTGCTACTCTCTAAACAGAGTGGCACTTGGTCGGCCCAGTCCAGGAATCGTACAGGTAGCACCTTGTTTAGAGAGTATCATACGTCATAATCTCTGCACCCGGAGTCTCAACTTGTGTTAACTGCTACTGTCCGTTTCAAGAAAGATTGCGGTCGATAGGGCACCTCCCCCGACCCGACTACTGGTTTTTGGGGGGTTTTGGGTATTTCAGGCTTGCAGGAGCATGCCGAATCATGATGTCACTGGGTAAAGGTGAACGTGCACCTGCAAGCCTCAAATACCCAAACCCCCCCAACAGCAAGTAGTCAGATAGGGGGAGGACCCTCTCGACCATACTAATTCCTGAGGCCATGTAAATATCAAGGAAATTTGGCATAGGTATTACCCGCGGTATTACCTCACACTTCCAATCACACTCATCCATAAAGTAAAATCGGAGGGTTCGTGTATTTTAGTACACCTAATAATGAACAACGCATGAGGCTGTGCTGTATAATATCTGTTTTACTGTGAGTTTGGACCACTTTTATCTGGTACTGCCGTGGTCCTCTTAAACAGGCTTCACCACTACCAGTATACATCTTTAATGATATCATTCTACAACTGTCGTTTCCATGAGAGAAGACAGTGCAAAGTTCAAACAGATGGAGTGAGACCAGCATTCAATGACACAATGAAGTCGTTGAATGTTACTCTGCATGTGCGTGTATGCAGAGCCCTGGCCCCTATTTTGCAGTGGACCCAGTCCATCCGTTTGAACTTTGCACTGTCTTCTCTCTTGGAAAAAACAGTACATGCTGGACGTTCCTTGCATAGAGATTGGGTCTTCCAACACGATAACGATCCTAAGCACACCTCAGCTCTGATTTTGAACTAGGCATCTGCCAAGAAGATTAATGTTTCTTGATTGACCATCTCAAAGTCTTGATCTAAACCCCATTCAGCACCATTGAGAGTTTAATCCACGTACACGGGGGTCCATGTGTCAAATTCTCCCTATAAGTTCAGAAATCTTCAGGAGGTGTGGTCAGAAATCCCACATGATGTTCTAAGTCATCTCATTGAATCTATTTCCCACAGATGCCATAGTTTAATCCGGTGGCTCGCCATCACCTATACTCTGATCCCACACACACACAGTTTAATCTCTGCTTTGCCGGCACGTAGACTAAGGACCAATATCAGTTTTCCAGCAAAGGTATTTTAAATGCACACTTATCAGGGCTACAATGTAAAATTGTTTGACTTTATTGTAATAGCAGTAATAGTACATATGCTAATGGGCATTGTACACTAGTCTAGCGTCTTCACCCGGGAGCCCTCAAAAATCTCCAACCCTCCAGCATTTCACCCTTGCTTGCTTGCATTCCGAGGACAAGTATCAGGACTCTTATGCAAATCTTTGACAGACCAACAGCGAATTCCTAGTAAAATTTTCTAGTTAATTAGCAGATGGGAGAAACCAGAGTACCTGGAGAAAAAATCCATTGCAAGCTGGTAGGATATTTAGAGGTGTTACTGTCTTTCCCAGGAGAGAAAACAGGGTAGAGTTCAAACGGTTGGGCTGGGGTCCACTGCAAAATAGGGGTGAGGCCCGTGAGGGCTTTGCACACGCAACTGCAGAACAACATTCAATGACACAGTGACGTCATTGAATGCTACTGTGCACACAAAACCCTGACCCCTATTTTCAGATGGATCCAGTCCACCCGTTTGAACTCTACACTGTTTTCTCTCGTGGGAAAGACAATATATTATATTATATATTTCATTTGTGCATAATACAAACATCCAGATACCTTGAATATTTTTTCGAAAATGTATTATAATAATTTTGTAGAATTTGACAGCTTTATACAGGGTGAACCCATCAAGTAGCATTTTTCCAGAGGCTTTCATCCACTAACCACACATCATCGCGTGACACTTTCCCAAAACATAATTTATTTCCATCACTGCATCCCCAGCATTGAATTGATCTTTCTTGTATGCTATCCAAATATTCATTTCAATACTACAGTGTGTGCTAAATTACAATTCGGTTGGCCTTTTTGCCCTGATGTACGAGCGAAAGGGAATACGAAGAAAGGTGTGCGGCGGCTTGTGGAAATGTATGTACTTTTCGATCCGATCCGATCCGCTGTCATTTTCATTTAATCTGCGGTCACACCCTTGGTCGATGCTTGAGGTGGAACATTCCAGCATCGGTGTGCAGGGTTTGCTTTGATGACGGTCATTCCGACTTGTTTGGCCGGGGTGTGTAGTGCTTGGAAAGTGAGTTCTGTGAGGCCACTTTCAACCTTCTTCTGTTATCATTCACCTGGTGAGCGGTCAATCAATAGTTCATTGCTTACCTACCTCTCAATCCATCCATCCAAAACGTATTATTTACTACTTCTTTATTCCTCCATAGCAAGTCGTTTAGCACCAAACAAGGTAAATGTGATCGATAATATTGATGCGTTATGCAGATAAAAGTGCTTTTTTCTTGTATACTATATACCTTTGCTGTACATGTATTATCAATTTCTGCATTGCTAATCTACTTTGCTCTTTTCTTTAGCAAAATGTTGTATTGGAAAGTTCTATTGTTAGGAAGTTTATAAGAGTAGTTTTTTTTTTTAATAATGGTTCTCTCTTAAGTGTTGCATTTTTTCCAGAGCGTTTAGAATTAAGTACCTATATAGGTTTTTCTTAGAAACTAGAAGTTTTGTTGTTGGAAGTAATAATGCGAAGAAAGAAACGTTAGAGAATAGGATTAATAGGCTTTTTGGATATTTGGGGAAGTGCACAATGAGAATAAATGGGATGATATATGCATATTAACTTAAATGAAGAAAAATGTGGTTTTTCTTTTGATTTTTTTTATAGAGTGTAGTAACAGAAAGTGCTGCAATTTATCAAGGAAGTTAGGATGTAAAATCGATTTATAAAGTCTTAAACCCAGTAAAATCTGTGCAAAATTGTATAATTATTGTTTGTGTCATATTTGGTTAGACTAGTTAAAATTGTGTAGTGGCTTATTCTTCAGTAAATTTTATTCTGTATAAGAGTGGAGCAAAATTAGATTCAGGAAAGTGGAGTAAGGTGAAAGTCAACATTTATTGTACTTATATTATATACATCAATGTCATTTTTATCTGGAAAAAGAGGACTTTATTGAACACCTGCCTTGATAGCAGATCGAATTATTGACGGAATATTACCAACAGTTACTAAATGTGTATTCCTTCATCTTTTTGAACTGATTTTGCAATTTATAGACCATCCATTTCAGAGAAATCATGACAAATGTACCGGTATTGTGAAATTTGATTGTGGAACTTAATTTCATTTTGAAATCTGATAATGCACATGCACACATTAGATTTAAATGACCTGGAAACATTTTTTAATGGCTGAATTCAATCTGTAATCCAAAATCACGAAGTTCTGCAAAAATCAAACTATTATAAGTATTAAAATATTATTAAAAAGTTTGAATTCATCCAAAACAAATGTAGCATTTTGCATCAGTTATTTGGGTAAAAAAATACAATCCTCATGATTATTGTAAACTGGTTTGGCTGGTCAGATTGTGTATTTGATCATGTGACTTGGCCATAATCCAGAAATTCTTATGATCAAAATCATGATTTCTGTTGAATACATGAAATGCAACCTTCATTTTACAATATGAATCCTGTGTAAATCGGTAGCCAAGTGCGAAAAAGCTGCATTTTGTCCAAGATTTTGTCCATTAATTCATTTAATTGAGTACTTAAATTAAACAATTAGTCGTTAAAGGTTTATCATAAAATAAACGAGTCATTATTATAATATTCCTTTGTGATAATTAACATTTAAATGGTAGGTTGGTAGCTTCATTGTGAAATTAGGCAACATGCATGGTATACATAGCTTGGAATTGAAGGCTATACCTATATAATAATAGTAATTGCCATGAAGAATTGCAAAATGAGATTACCATGCCAAGTCGTTAAGAAATTAGTCATCAACAAGTTTCATGTTCCAATAATGATTTTGATTGCTTCCGCAATCTTTTACTGAAACACTTATATAATAATACACTCGTGTAAAATCTATGACATTGTTCCGATTTTTATCTATGGTTATTTCACTAATGGTAATTACAAAAACCTGTCTTTATATAAAAGTCAATTATTTATTTCTCAGAATTTTTTAGGATTCACACTACATCCTTTATATTGTTATTAGGACAAAAAATGAGAACATTATATGAATCGTCCAATGAGAATTTTACATGACGTCAGAGTGATAAAGCAACTATATAACTTTTTCCCCAATGACGTCATCAAGGACAGTTTACGGTTAAACGAGTTATATTACAAAGGAAGTCAAGGTTTTCATGCATTTTTATTAAAGAAAATTATTTTTCTACTGTTTGTTGTACTATTCGGTACATTTCCTGCACAATTTGCGTGACTCACAATTAAGTAAATGGTTATTTAAATGTTAATTGTATTTCAAATGCTGCACTCTAAATTATTTTATGCTTTATTTAAAAAAGTATTGGCAAAACCTTAACTGAAATAAATAAACTGTTGCACCTCAGACTTTTTAAATTGTACATTGTATGAAATACACATTTTGAAAAATGAGTATAATATTAATGTATTATGCTTATATTTCCTGAACATTTTTCATTGTTGCCGTGTGACATCTTTGCACAGGAAGATGTTTTTTGTGGCTTGCCCAATTAATCTTTTCATCATTTGTATGGTGGCATTGAAACCATTCTGCTTCAATCTATGAATAACATGTGCCCTTGAGTAAAAGTCGCCATTATGCTGCATTCACAGCAGTAAATTTACTTGATTACATGGTCTTGAAAATGTTGCTGCTGCTGCTGCTATATATTTTGATATAAAAAGGTATATACAGTGTGTGCGTGATTTTGTGTGGTAACCCATGTGGAATAGTGTGTGTGTGCAGTGTGCCCAAAATGGCTCCAATGTCTTTTTGAATGTATGGCAGGAGGATTGAAAACCAAACTGCTATATATTTTTGTCATTTTGTTTCGCTGCAGACCTTTTTCTCAACCTGATATTTCTTTTTCTATATCCAACATCATTGTCATTGATTTTTCTCCATTGTGGTCCAACCACCTCTTTGGCCAACATGGCCACATCGCCATACATACATATTGCTATAGGTCGCACTTTGGCGTTGTTTGTTCACTGAATGGGCCAACACTTCCGGTTGTCGGTGAAAAGCCCAAATCATCATGCTTGCTCCAATGACTTTTCTCCAATAATAATACTCGAGAACTTGCTATATATACACAGTATACGTAGCCAATATGGTCCTTTTCACGAGTGCTTCCACTTGCATGGAAACTTTGCCAACAGGTCACATATACTCAATATCAGGTTGTTAGGACTCTGTATAGGCCAAGTGACCCTCGATGCTTGATGGTCCTCGTAATTTTATTCCTCCATGCAACAATTTATTAACGTAATATCTTAGCTTAGAAGTGACAGTATCCTACACAGTGAAACATGTGAACCTGACCACCCTTACATGCTGACCACCTGCAAAAGTTGACAGTTTTTTCATGTAACCAAAAAGTCCCATAGGATTTATTACATATAGGGGTGACCCTCTTTAATATGACCACCTGCATACCTTGAATATTTACCAAATTTTATGGTACCCTGCCTTACCTTTATAATGTGTTTAAACCTGAAAAGTTGACCACTGATGGGAAAAACAAATTTGCTTCCTTGACAATTTCCTGTCCAGTAATGTTATACCAATGAGCTATAAAGGGGGTAGAGGAGTGGCAGACAAGACGAAATCACCGAACCCAAGCGCCGTAGCCTCTCCCCTTTTGCCATTCCCGTTTAGCAGCCGCCATCTTTGCTCAGAAGCACGTATGAATTTCGTAAAAACTATTTTTCATCTTTATTACATTTGGTAGATGACTGCCATCACTCCTACAATTCATGTAGGCACAATATTAGCTGTAAAACTGCATTTTACGTCCGAGAATCCGCTTATACGCGGAAAACACGTCGTTGAAAGCGCAGAGCAAAGATGGCGGAAGCTCGAGTTCGAACGTTGCTGCAGGCAACGCCTTGTCTGCCACTCCTCTACCCCCTTTATAGCTCATTGCTGTAGCTAAACTGCATTCTCCTATAAAGGTGTAGTGAAATTCGGGAAAAACCGGTTCTCCAGTGCAATATTTTGCTGGGCAAACAGTCCCGACCAATCAGAACGTCGGATTTCACTACATCTTTATAGGAGAACGCCATGGTGTATCATAAATTCATAATGACCAGTGACGAAATGTGTGACAGCCAATGAGGCCGATTGTCGACGATCAGCTAGAACGTCATAGCTGTTTGAGCCAATGAAAGCGTCGACAGACTTGTGTCTCTTGCGACCAACTGTACGGAATTTTCACATTGTTATAATATTTGAACAAATTGCTGAAAAAATCTGAAAAAATGCAGCAATGTTCCCAGTTATGTGTCTAATGAATTGGCCGACTCACAAGAATATCAGTGAAGTGGCCTATAGCAGTGTCAGTTCACCTTTAAAAACAACATCCAATTTGAAACTCGTATACATTGATAAACTTCTACAAATATTTTCATAAATAAGTAATGATTCCCTGCTCGTAACATTACAAGCATGGGGAATCATTACTTATTTACGGTTAATCCTCATATCCGATGTTAAATCCAAATATTTTCATCGCAAAGGAATTAAAACTAAAATTATAAGGAAGAAAAATAAATCATCTTGCCCCATATTAGGGGCAATATGACTTTGTTAATTCTACTGGCAAGTGTGAC
Organism: Glomeris marginata; assembly: GCA_034696005.1. NCBI lineage: Eukaryota > Metazoa > Arthropoda > Diplopoda > Glomerida > Glomeridae > Glomeris > Glomeris marginata. Next base: position 1,016 of record JAQFZQ010000544.1, on the reverse strand, counting down.
ATCAATGAGCTCATTGGTGACATATACAAACTCTCCAGAAATTTTTGCATTGTGGCTTCGGGAACATTGGAATATGCTACAATCTCAAGCAGTACAGTTGTGACCTCCACAGCTATAATATTGACGTCATACCCATGTATATACGTATAGCATATAAAGTTCTCCCATCACAACAGCAAGAACTTTGAATCTCAAAAGGTAGACTTATTAAATTTAGTGGAATTTAGTGGAAGGTCTCAACATGAATTGAGTTGAAAAGAATCAATAAAGCGCAGTTGGTCGCCATATTTTGGAGGAAGAAAAAACACCGCAACGAAATCTGTGTGCAAAATTTCAGGAATTAGAGAACATACTGCCTACAGCAATTGTGAATATTATCGATCGTATACACGTAAGTGAATAGTATGGATCAAATAGTTGATATACATGTGAATGCAAATGCACTGAAGGCAAACCGTGATTTTCAAACGGCGGCCATTACTGCAAAAAAAGTTTCAAATAGGCAAATGGTGCACCATCAAACTCAAAACCTCGATCCAGTAATTTCATTGCCTTCATCGCACACATTTCTTGCTTCAACTACTTCCAACCCAAAGTACTTTCAAGCACTCACATGAAACGCTCAAATCCTAGCTAAACCATTTTCAAAAGTTTCACATCGCTTTAGATATAAACTTTACTTCTCTATTGGTGCATAGAGCAAATATTGAGGATCTGCCAGAATTCAAAAGTAGTCTCATCTATAACATATCCATTACTACAGTTACGGCTAAAGCGTTTTGCAAACATAAATGGTGTTCTATAGTTGAGACAGCTAATTTTTATAGTATACAGAAAACCGAGCAAACACTCCAGAGCAGTTTGGTTACAAGAATATAAAAATCTATGAGTAAACTTTTAGGAGCAGACAAATTGGCATGGTTTTTAAGGTACCCTTAATATGTATAGGGGAGACCGGGGATGGATGCACCACTGGGTATTATGCACCAGTCGATCTAGCGTTAAAACCACGTTTC
>JAQFZQ010000543.1:0-31004 GCA_034696005.1 Glomeris marginata | reverse complement strand
ACTTTTGTTGTCTGGCCGCAATTAGTCAATAAGTTTTGGCGAGACCGCACAGACACACAAGTTTCCATATTTTTGTCTCGGAGGGTAGGTTTCCGAGTCATTAATGTATGATGCTGAATGGGAGCCATCCGATATGAATACAGTATGTATATTAATTTCATTTGGCAAACTTGGTTTACTTTGGTAGTACCACTCTTGGTAGTACTTAACAAAATCTGCATTACATCCTTGATGTTTTCACAGGTTATCACAACAAATAATTCAGATGTCTCAGATACAGATCCTGAACCATTGAACGATTTAAATGAGGTGAACAATGAATTACATGTAAGTAAATGAATTACAATGGCATGCATCATGTTACATTGCCATACCATTTGCATTACTGATCTTTGTAATATTTAAGCAGGTTGAAGTTGCAAACCAACAAATGGGAGACAAGAGTATTACACCAACGGAGATTTGTTCATCAGTTGTGGTTTTGCCACACTCGTCCCATACTCACCCTAAAATTGTAAACCTTAGGAACATTGAACCATTGGAAAATGTGTGTTGTGACTTCCGTATGAATTGTGATGAAGTTCTGAGTTGTTTGCAACCTGATATTAAGCTACCAAGCAATTGGGGGATAACCTCCTCAAATGAAGTGCTGCAGTTGTGCCAGATATCAAGCAACATAAACCCAGTCGTTCAGCGGTGCATCACCATCAATGTTCAAGGCACTATGACTGTACTTATCCACGGCAAGGAACTGCCAAAGGATCACATGTTTTGGGACCGTGGAGAGAAAATAGTTGGGCGCAATAACCTTGAAATTGCAAGCAATATTTCTAAGGTTGTTGCTAAATTGAATGCTTATTCAGTTTGCCCCGGGAATTTTGAAAGTGCATATCAAAATGTTTGCACTACTCCTTTAGAAAATGCAGACTCTCCAAATGGTAAAATCTGTAAAGAAGGCGATTATGGTGAACCTGGTTATTCAAGCACAATAAGATCCACTAACTGTCGATTACTGACCATCATTGACAAAAGCTTATGTCATCCTTGCAAAAAGCAAAGGAAAGCGTTGCAGCTCAAATTGCACAGATCCAACAAACGAGACAATGTTCTTAATGTTATATCAAAACGCCCTCATTCTTCACTGAATACCGAACAGCTGCGGTCTATGTTGAAGCAATATGCAGCACAATCCACCCAACTGAAACACGAAGTTCGTAACTTGGAGAAAAGAATTCAATTACATGAAATGTATTAAAAACTTGTAATACATCATTCACTGCATAAATATTTCTTGAATATTGAATCCTCAGTCATATAATACCTTTGGATACATTAGTGGTATCTGCTACAGTTGGCTCCAGTTCTGTGGCAAAGGATTCATCACATTCTTCAGATAAATTGCCATTCGTAATTTCGAAGCACAAGTATGCGCTATCAAAATTAATCAAATGTCATTTTCAAAATCAGCAGCACTGCTAGAAATAGACAAATCCGCAATGTCATCATCCATATCCGCTAAGTGCAAGCTGGGAATCATCGACCAAGCATCGACATGCAAGTTCTGTCTGAACCATGACACCTGTTGGCATCCGGATACACTTCTATGTAATATACCAATTTACCAAACTAAATAAAAAAGCAGATTATCGAAAAATATACTGGTATAAAAGTTCCATTGACTTCTGAGAAGTCATAATCGACAAGTGATGGAAATGGTCACACAAAACCAGTCGTAGATGAACAATTATTTATTACATACAGTACATTCACAATTTTCACGAATCAAAATTCATATAAACTGCAATGTGAAAAAATGTTCCAAACGCTTTAAATACAGTAGTACTCTTGCCGCATCAGCTTAGAATATATCAAATATTAATAAAACACCGAAAGTTCCCCGAAAGCTCATCGCGTAAAATATCTCAAACACTTAATTTCAACGAACTTGCAAACAGCACAACCTGATCATCAGAATCACACAGGTCACCCTCCACTTGGGAAAAATAATGGCTATAGAGCTAAGAAGTTCTTTCCAGTTTGTAAATGCATTGCACTTGTGAACCAGAAGAATGGGCATTCAGTAATAAATTGCGATTTGGAAGAAACTACATTAGGGCTACAACATCATCACTTCATTCACCACAACTTCATCTGAGAATGACCACCTGGTGGATTTCGGCCTCTGGGAGAATCGCATTCTCCGGCTTGTTTTGGGGTGCCATTCACATATCCCTCTCCAGTGATGGGATTTCCTCCTCCTAAGATGAAAATCCGATTTAAGGACGCAATATAGAGTTTAGCACTAGTTAAATTATATTGGCAATACCAAATGCAGAAAGAAGTCAGACTATAGGCCCAAGCTGGATCTAATAAACTTACCTCGCCTACTTCTTGAACTAGGGGTAGCAGTCAAACAGTCGTAGGAAGTTGAATAAGGAGCTTGAGAAACTAAGGAAGCACAAACACCAAACCAAGACACCGCCCAGCAAGCGAAACCAAATTAGCAACAGCAAATCACATGCAATGTACTACTACTTATATTAACTAATACCACTAATACTACAAGCAAAAGCAAACTACATTGCAGAAAATTAACAGAACCCATAAAACACCATGCAATCCAGTTATAAAGCGAGCAATAACACCCAACTTAAAATAAAACAAAAAATTTATACTAAAAATGATACAAATTATACCTGCACATGGAATTTTAGTCATGTAATGGATGCATTTAAAACTATTGTACCCACAATTAATTGAATATGCTACTGAAAGTAAGTGAACTACAAGTTTCCAATGTTATGCAATGCAAAAATGCATGTTCTCAGCACAAGATTGGCTTAACAGAATATCTGCAGAACTCTGCAGTTGTGCATAATATTTTGGGCAGAAAAACGTCTAAATTTTATACAAAACCCTTTTTTTTTTCAGTTTTCCCTTGGGTTTTTTCAACATTGTATTATTTTCATGACAATCTCTGGTTCAATGGCATCTCATTTTTTGTGTGAATTTACGGAAGTTTATGGTAATATCTTGGGTAATACCAAGAGTATGAACCAAACCTTCATACAGTCTTAGCAATTAACATGGATAGTGACATAATAAACGAATAACCCCTTGCTCACCTTGAGGACGTCGTGGAATTCCGGTAACGGACGCCATTCCTTGTCCATGTGAATCTCCAAAAACGGTGGATTTCATGTGATCTTTGGCCTTTCGTTCAGGGGAACCATTGGAATCGCATTCATTCTCCTCTCCTCTCATTAATTGACCGAAGTTTCCAGGTTTGGTCGATGGCAACCCAGCGGCAGCATTCGCGGTGCCATTGGTCGGAGAGGTTGGCGAGGCGGTTCCTGAGCGAGGCGGCGTCACTTCGGCTTCGTTCGAACCAATCACGATGCTCGATTCTTGGTACTTTACTCGGCGGAAATCGTTGCTCGAATCGGCCATTTGGCCCATACCGGTGCCAAAAATGTCGTGGGACCCACCACCTGGGGGCTTGAGTACTCTGCGAGACATAATGATGGAAAAATTAACTCGTTTATCGCTCTCAAAAGTGCAGATCAAAAATTCGAAGCTGTCGTTTGGGCGGATGGCGTCCTCGTTCTAAATCTCTGCCTACAACAACCTGTAACCTGTTACGTCACGCCCCCAACAGGTAAACCATGGGTCATTCAAAAATTACGTCAACAGAATCAACACTTTGCTCCCAATTTTATCTCATTTCTACAAATATACCCCATAACAGATTTTAATTGACACCAAGTGGTCTACTTGAACTTCAGGACTTTCGACTGAGAAGATTGCGGCCAATTTGACATCTAAGAAAATTGCATCACATTTTTTTATATTACGTTTTCTATTATATAAGAAACTAATTTTCCCTCAAGAAACGAGTCCACCCACCAGTTCCACTATTGGTGACCCTGAAAAGAGCGTGACGAGTTAAAAACTGGGGGATGGTGTGACCAACAACCATACTTTCATGCCTCTATAAGGTCAAAAATTGGTGGCCAACAGATTTACAACGGCTTCCATTTTACTTCTAAAACTTTTCTTTTTTATTAGTCTACAAAAAAGGGCGTTTCCGTATTTCGTCTACACAGTATTTGCTTAATTATGAAACATTAAACGTGAATTATTACCAAGGAAAACAATTCAAACATTATCTTGAATATAACGAAATACATATTTTAAAAGTTTAAAACTAAACCCCGAAAAGGTATAAAATACATTTATTGTTTGCTGTGTATATCCAAGGAAAAGGGGGAGGGTTTATGTTCTTGGACAATTCTGGATTAGAAATAATAGAAACCATTAACTTTAACAGATAACATTTTATGCAAGAATGTAGACAACAACTGGATTCAATTAAAAAGGCAAGCAAATATTTGCATTCAAATTAGATGCAAATAAATTCAAAGCACTTTTCCAGTGATAATTTTCAAGATAAGTGTACAGTGCATTTATCCAATAAAACTACGCAATTAAGTTCAGGTTTATGGAAATTAAAGGACAAGCTATTTTGTGGCGCAAGTAATTTCGAAGTCAATTGAAAACCTTAACAAATTATCCATTTACAAAAATTGATATATAATAATGCATATTATCAAAAATAAACCAGTTGCCTAGTTTTTTTGCATGTATACGTGCAGTTACCTAAAATTTGAAACTGACCACATAGGTACATAGCATACACAATTTAAAAAAATGTAAATTTTTTATGAGGTAACACTCTTGTTAAGACAGTGTATAAACAAGTAATATTACATGTAATTGTAGGCCTACTTTGTTTAAACTGAGGAAAGTTCATATTGAAGTCACGTGCAATTAACCCCAAATTGCTTAATTTTAATATGTAAATTAAGGTTAACAAACTCCAATACAAATTTGCTAAATTAATGTTACAATTGTTTTGGATTTTGCTTGTTCATGTAGTTACTTCACAATTTATTATTTCTTCTAAAATCTATGTTAATACGGTAAGACCCACAGTTCAAATTTGCATAACGTTTTTTGTAGAATATGGCATTTTCTGGATGAAAATATCAAAGGTTATGTAGATTGTGCCTAGTTTATATTGTAATACACGTTTATGAAAATTATTTAAATTATTCTTTAAAAATATAAAACAGATAAATATATCACTGGGTAATATTTCCCAAATTATACTGGAATATACAGCTAGGAACAAAAGTATTGCCTAATTGGGAATAACTATGAAAGTAATGATTCTGGGTGAAGTACGACTATATGGCCAAAGTTTGTCTCATAAGGAAACATCTATTGATAACATCACCTTGAGATACCTTATCAAGGCCATAAAGACTTAACTCGGCCATCTTTTAATTTAAGACTATGTGATAGCATGAATTTTAAGAAATGTTACCAAAGGATACTCTAATCTTTTTGGCGAAAACTGAACAGCAGTAATAAAAGGATGTGTTTTTGCAGCTGCCCTTTGAAAAATTCCCTGAATTGGTATTACTCAACGATGAAAGACATGCAGTGAAGCATAATGGCACATTTTGAATAACTGTATATGTACTAAATTGCACACAGCAAACTGCAGTAAATCGAAAATTTGCTGTAGCAACATTGGGATTTTAAACAATCGCACCGTTTGTAGTAGAGCTCTAGATAATCAATTTTAAGATAGAAATGTTTACCAACGTAGGCTCACTGTATAAATTTAACCATATTGCACAGATAACACTCAATATGGCGAAAATTGTCTCCTATAAATTAAAACTAAAAATAAACACTTACCCAACTATTAAGCGCAAATTACAATTTCAAGTACCATGTATTACCTACATATTAACAAATGGTTTCCCAGCAAGTCACACACCCTGTTATTTCACTTCCTGTATAATTTTCAATTTGGAACCACATTTACCACAACTGGTACTATTTTTATATTTTTTTTGGAGTCACGACCACAAAATTACAGTACAGATAACATGCTAAATTTCCCTATTTACTGCTGTAAGAAATTTCATTTTGCTGGTCAACTATAATCATTCCTTTTTCCTTGCTTTGTAGATTCTAAACAAAATGCTCAACTAAGTCTACTAAAAAATACTATTTGGCTTCATTTCCATGCAAACAAGCAAATTAAATATGAGTCACTTAACATTGAAAGTATTTGGGAACACGCCATTCTAGTTCCTGGACTGTAATCTTAGCTAGTAAATCATTACATGCAAAACTTGGTTGTACTATTAAAAATAAAATTACAAATAACTAGTATATAATGCTAACTAAATATTTGGACGTCAAATTTCAAGCTAAATATTTTCAAGGATGTAGGATTTATGATAAGGAAAAACCAATTCGTTTCAAAACTAATCAAAGTTGACCTGAATATAGTAGCCATTGATAATCGAAATACTGGGCTATTAATTTGTCAACTTCCAATTAAAAATAGAATTTATCAAGCCCAGATGGCCAACACTGACTGGGATATGGGATGAAAAAGTTGTATATTTTACAAACCACTCCACCTGTTGCGTAGTTGCAAAGTATTGCAGTGAAATTAGTGCCAAAAAGAGGAGTTAAAATGTTAGATAGACTATTGCAATATTAAATTAGCGTGGAATTGTGAAAAACATTAAGAACCTGTGATGAGGCCTGGGGACGCCATTGTTGATGTGAATGTCTGTGTGCTCCATGTTCGATCACGTGTTTTCAAGTGATACACTTTGGTGAGGTAGGCTAGCTAACACCTGCCAACCGTTTGAGGGTGGATTCGTGTAAAAAGGAGCGAAACAAGAACCACCAACCAGAAACCAGCTATGGCTATAGAAGCAGCGACCGGAAGTCAGCTTCGAAAACTCTCATTGGAAAAAGTTAAGAAAACTTTCTGCAAAGGCGGCAGTCCGAAACAACTCCTCCATAGCCTTCAGGATAATTTAGCCTATCCCACCCAAACTTCCACCTTATTTTTCACCGAGTTATCATGCAAATCTCCTCTACCCAAGATCATATAGGTTATACAAGAATAAATACAAATCTAGGCCATCATTTATATTAAAAATTATGACATGCACATATGTTTTATAGTATAGGCCTATAATTTATTACATGCAATTGTACAATCAACACTTATCTTTCATCATCCAATATTACAAAATATTTTTTTTTCTCAGAACAGCCAAATCGTATTTGAAGATAAGGATTATCTTACAGAAATTAAATGTATAAATAGGCTATAAAAATATTCTTTATGTAGACTGCAATAACGCATTTGTTCATGCAGATGTTCTAATAGTATCCTAAATGGTTTTTACTTTTAGCACTGCTTTTAACCAATCTGTGATGTGGAGTAAACTTTATTATGAATGAAATTTTAATAAATTAGAAGCAGAATTAAACGACTTTTTCAAATTTAATTCTTATTTCTGTAGACCAGGAAATAGATGATAAGTCGAATTTAAACACTGAAGCCATATTCCCATAAAGAAAGTTTAAAAAGTCAAGAAAAGTCGCCGTTTTAAATCAGTGCACAGGAATGTAAAGTACGCTGTATAGAAACCAACTAACAAAATTTGCAAAAAAAACTTACAAAATAAACATTTGTATAGTAACAACTACGTACAAATAAACATGGCTTAATTGTTCACTGGATTTAGACTCAGTTTTTCAAACGCATTAATGGACAGCTTACCATGCATTTTCTACATACCAATAACTAATAAATGGATTTTAGTGTTGCTTCATGAACGTGTATTTGATCCCAACCCATGTCCTAGAACTGTCATAAGGCCAACAGTTGCATGGTTTGTCCTACTACTCCCATTGTTATCTGCGCCCACTTATTTACCATTATAATATAATTGATTGCTTTCTGGTTTAAGGCGTTTATGACGAACTGTTTGAGATAAAAGAAATTAATAGTAAATACGTATATGTGCTAGTCACTGGCAACGAATTTTTACCAAATCAAACGACAAGTTTCCATTGCGGAAATAAAGATATATCCTACACTAAAATGAAGTTAGGAATTATCTAGCCAAGTTACCAGAAAAACAATGGAGAAAAATATCGCATCTTATCTTTATTTCTGTAGTTTTTATACCAACAATCATTATATGTAGGTACTAGCACTAGGCTCTTAAGATAATTAATGCTCTGTCTAATTAACTCCCAAATTGTGTTATCCGAGAACCAATTAAAATTTTGACCCGTCATGGTTAAATAGGAACTAATAATGTAAAAATGCTCAAATTGGAGTGCATTAGTTGTTAGTGAAAATGTAATACAAACAATGCAATTCATGATACAAATCATCTGCAAATTTATGTAAACGTTGATGTTGTAATGACTGGGTTTGGTAATTTAAATCGATAAGTTGCAAATTAAATGCAAAAAAATCCTATAAATTCTACTGTTGCATTCTTAAAGGTGAACTGACAATGTTTTGTAACATACCCTGGAAATTGTGTAATTCTATAGAATTAATGCCAATAAAACGATTTGTGCAAACAAAAGTTTAAAAAATTGTTACAAAAAGTTACAGAGGGCGTTGTTACAAAAAGTTACAGAGGGCGCCATGGAAGGACGGTGTCACCGCGCTGGTGTCACAGTGTCCTCTTTTGGCAAAATCTGAATTTTCAGCCAATGAGGCCAAGCACCTCTGCAGTTTCAGCCAATGTCAGAGCTTATCAATGGTGCTCCAGTATACGTATCTCACAATATACTATGTTTTTTTTTTATTTATACTCGGTACCCTCCACAGATACGAAACTAAGTAATTCATATCTGTGGCAATAATGATTCAAATGGCCTCAAATTTTCAAACAATGTTCCTAAATAAGAGGCAATCAAATGCCAGCTTTTTCATGGAATGTTGCAAAACCTTGTCAGTTCATTTTAACAAGAATTTGCCATCTCTGCGTACAGGTGGCGCTAGTTAAGTAATCACATTGTGTAGCATTGACTTGTATTGCATAATGAACAGTGCAAAAGACAAGACAGGAAACCCAGTAGTAGGCAATTCAAAATCACAGTAGCGAAAATTTTCAGTTTCAAATATAAGAAAAAATTGAGGAAGCATTAAATGTTGGTGTCATTGTCCGCTAAGAGGCCAGGGTCGATCACCGCTACGGTTTCGATGCACACCGAGTAATAACCCTACAAAATCGCCCCTGGCCTTGTTTTCAAGTGCACTGCTGTCATTCAATAAACATTTCACTATATTAACACACACAGGCATTCATTCATTTTTAGGAAGTCGAATGCCAAGCTAAAATAGCAATGGTCAGTAAACAATAGCCGTTTCTCACTTCCGACACCAGATGTCTCTCCGACAACAGTGTCACGCCACCTGGTATCAGAAGTGAGAAACGTACATCGATCATTCGCATCATTATAAATGAAAACTCGATTATCCGGATTTGCACCAATAAAAAATTAATAGGATCAAGTTATAAATAACTAAGGGGATTGATTCGAACTACGATTATCAGACTTTCTACCGGTTTTTGCAATTTATGTCGAGGAAATTTATTTAAATTAACGTCTACTGACTTGTATCTTTCCTATCATGCCCTCGTTAGAGCATCGTTGACACCAGAAAACGCTTTACAAGTACATAGCATACATAGTTTATGCAAAAACAAAATAAGAGGTTTGGTAGGATGTAATTTCACGCAAGTTAAACTGCAATCAGCTTTCATCTTTTTAAGAAAATTGCAAGATAATAGATCTTGATAATAATACTCGAGATATCATGGGCACAAACACAAACACAGAAGAAAGTTTGCATAATCGAGGTAAAAGGATGTAATGACGTCATCACTGGGCGGAAAAAGAAACGCCCAAAAATGAACGTGTCACAATTTCTCAGTTTGGAAATTCATCGTGCATTTTTTGTTTGAAAGCGACTTATTTTTGTTGAGATTGAGCAATTTAGTGTTGCCAACATGCCCACACTAACATCATGGGTACACTTGCCCATGCATGCTAATAACTCCATTTCAGGAGTGACTACTAACAACCATGCATATGTTATGTTTGATGATTCAGTAGACAATTTGAAAAGTTTCTTTCCCCTGCATATCAAGCAAAGTGTCACACCCAAAATGGTTACCTACTACCCACACAATGGCCCACACCCCCGCTCAATAAATATTACCTTGCAGACAAGAGAAATTGGTTTTGCACGAACCTGCAGGGGAAAATATTGACCAATAGAAACACTTGTACAATTATAAGAAAATTATCATGCATAAGGAATAATACCGCCTTCTTTATTATGATCACCCCTCCTTCCCCTTTATGAACTTGCCAAAGTGCGAGCCAAAGTGTCAATGCCGGTGAATGCAAATGAGGTGCCACCTAGCGGCCACTCGGATAAGCAACGTCACATGTTTATCGTTTTGACATTTGTCGTAAATAAACCAACATGCAACAAAAATGCATACAAATAAAAAGTTTAAATGTTGCCTCTTGGCAAGAATAGATCTACATTTTGGAAAATACTTTATGGATCAGTATTTGACGCAAAACAATTTAACATACTTGAATTAAATTACGAATAAATATTTTTATTTGTGTAATACGAGTGACGTCACATGCAGGACGTAAATAAATTCGTGTTCCTAGAACTTTCAATTGGCAAGGAAGTGTTATTAGCCTTGGGCAGAGTCATTTGATTACTCGTTTATAAGAAATTTAAACAAAACGAAAATTCAACTGAATAGTCGATGACGTCACAAAGCGCATAATTTCAAAATTACGTCACACATCATAATGACAGTGCAATAACACGTTCGTCATTTTCTTCATAGTACAACAAAGCCACCAAACGGATACAGACCCGACAAAGAAAAATATAAAACAAATTTAGTTTGCAACGGTGCAGTTTTACTAAACGAGCGGAACGAATTTTATAAGAAATTTTGCGTGCCAATGCCACCACTTTTTCTTTTATTTTCGCCATTTTAAAAACTGATATACCCCTACGCAACCGGTTTTTCACCACGTAATTATTTCTTATTCCTGTTCATTTTTATCACCAGTTTTAAAATAGGTGACACAACTATCGCTGAAATAATGTTTATTGCCGAATTATAAATCAGTCCGACCCCGAACGACAATTTAAATTTACGGCACCGGTAAAACGACGCCTTTTGATTCGCCTACTCGTCGAAAAATTAATGGCTCCCCCTCGAAGCCGCTTTCCGAATGGACGCGCACTCCCACGGACCGCCTTCAGGGCGGAGTTACGCCGGTTCGCTTGCGTGCTGTTGTTCTCGTCAAAACTAGTTTCCATTTGTAGGAATTTATGTGATAAGAGGCATTATTATTAACACACAACGTATCAATCAACGAACGGAGCTTGCTGTAGTAAAAAATCTGATACGTTTTTATATAAACGTATTTTATTTTCTAGCGGCAAAATAGGGAACAACAAAATCCCATAATCCAGTTTCCCGATTGTACTTGTAAAATTGTCACTAATATAAATTATATTCAATTTCCACATCAGGATCGCTTATCAAACATTGTAAATTGTGTAAAATATAAAGGAAACCAAAAATATATACTTCAGAATGCCGTACCTTGGCCGTACAAAGACGTCACCCCAATGACATTCGTTCAAGGCCTAATAAACCGGTACAACGACCGGCATCATTGTTTTCGAAAACAGCAAAATTGTACTCACTTTGAAGAGTTTTTATTGCCGTTCCCGAATCCAATGGTGAAATTTGTAGTGGTCATCGTTGCTGTATTCGGTGATATTCGACCTTATTCAACGGTGCAAACGGAAAATATTGATCGTCGTTCGTCAGCGCGCGCCGTTTTTAACAGACTGCGTAATTGCCTGTCACGTGATTCAACGTCATCACATTTTTCAACGGCGCTTCTACTAAAAGCCATAAACACGCCTATTCCTCGATTTCCAGCAAATTCGTTGCAGCCAATGAGGACACGTAGATTTAAATGATTTTCCCGCGAAGATACAACTCATGCATTACCTTCACAAAATGTGATCTGAATCGGGGAAAGAACCAACACAAAAAAAAAAAAAAAAACCATGGTCAAAATGAATTTTATAATGATTTAACATAACATCCTCTTCAAGAGTACAAAATACATGTTACGTTTTCAAATATAGGGACCATCCATAAACGATGTCACATTTTTCCACCCCCCCCGGATGATGTAATAAAACAAAAACAATATTTTCGGTTGAGTGCATGTACTCAATATACTTGTATTCAATTTATCTTCTGAAATGTATATACAGGGTGTCTACTAGCTGTCTTGAATTTTAAAAGCCATGGGAATCCTGGACAAGTTTTTATCATTCAGCAATAAATGTACCAAATCTTTTAAACAATGAACGTTTTCTCATGAACCGTTTTGTCATACGAGTTGATAAATATACCTATGTATATAGTTCAGTGCCCCCCAATAAATATACAACTATAATATATGTTCCAATTTTATTAATGAAACCTTTCATTATAATTTCATTATAATTTTGAATGAAAATCTTTATACTATATACATTGCACAGTAGTATCAAGATTTTCATTTAAAATTATAAATAGGCAGAAATCGATTTAAAAATTAGTCATGGAACTACACAGTTTTAAAAAAAGATTAATGACTTTCCATAACTTTCCATATACGTTTGTTTTATGGATACATTTCTGAATAAGGATCAAATAATAATTTTAGGTTCCATCACATTTACACAAACTTTAAATGTATTTAAATTAGATAATCAGATGATCTAATTGATATGTTATACATTGAAAATATGTGCAACGCACGGTGCTCCATTTTAATTATAGTTAAAATGCACATTTACTTACTAAAATAAACAATCATCGTTGACAAATTAACATATATTATTGTTATTACAAAATAAAATACAAAATAAACAAACATTTTCGAAATCGCATATGCGAATTCCCATGTTAAATTTAAATGCATTGAAAATGCAAAAGAAAACAGATTGAAAAATAAAGTACTATAAGTAAATCGACACTAGAAAACGTTTCTCTTGCCGAACACTATATAAACATAACATGCTTTAAATTTAACATGAAAAATGTGATTTATGATATTGGATGAAAATTTTCAATCCACCGAGAAGGAAGACTAGGATAGGGAGCGTTCAGCCGATTTCGGCGTACCAAACCGTCGCCCTTATTTCCCCCAGTTGGCATGGCAAACATTTCGGGAGGAAAATCACCCGAAAAGTTCTTCAAACACAGCGTAAGATGTACGTGAGCGATCTGGTCTACAAATGGTGAAAAGAAAACGGTTGTCAAGCGTCACAAACACCGAGGAAAAGCCATCACCGATTGCCGAGTAAGCAAACCGAATAACGCCAATCCGCCATTTTGACATGCATCCATCCATAGACGCGATGTTCGTTGCCAAACTTTTGCTTTTCCCCGCTATTTCTCGCCAACAAAACAATCGCATATCATCTTGGGCAGATGTTGCACCGATCCCGGTTAAGCCTTTTCGTTTACAGTCGCAAATTTAGGTGCGATCTGCGCACAAAAAGTTGGTCGGTCGCGTCATTATTTTTCTTCGATCCAAGCCGCCATGTTATATATTCGAGCCTGGGGAAAAACATAGGGAAAAAGTTAAATTCGCATTGGCAGACGGGCAGACCTACCAAAAACAGAACCCCCACTTTGACGCGCAAGCGATCGCTTTTTAAATAAAGTGTTCTTTGATTGGCTTTGTAGGCCAGCGCGAATTATGACACTGGAAGAGCCGCAGCCGGATAGAGCAGATTCGTCATCATCTCCGACATCTTCCACGGCACCATCCTCCTCAAAAGATGCGATGGTGTCGTGTCAATCCGGTCATGGTGATGCAGCTGCTGGCAATCAAGGGTCGGTGTTGTGCGAGGAAATTTCCGGAGAAAAATCCAGTGCTGCTAATCGACCAGCATTGAGGAGCAGTGCAAGGGTTGTGCAAAAGAAATCGCGCACCGATGATGGCCCAAGTGCTCAACAGCAGCCACCAACCAAGAAAGATGGTAAAAAAAAGAATGTCTTTTATAACATCATCTCAAGTTTTCATTTTACAAAGACTTTTCTATGCCCATAAATCCGTGTAATGAAATACTAAGAAGTCAATAAACTGTACTTATATGTACAATAAAAAAGTTTTTACAGATGTTGAATAAGTATTTGCAATCCCTCAACATATGGTCAACATGGCATTTAATCCTTGCTTTAATAGTGTGTTCGTTTTACGTCGTTTCGATATGTTATAAGTGTTTTCGAGGAATGAAGCAAAAATGACACAACATAATCAGCTGTTTGAAATACTTGTGCTGCTAGCAAAACTAGCTATATAAAACAAGTTGCAGATTGCATGGTTTTCTTTTGAAACATAATTGTTATAAATGAATGAATTTTAATGGAATTGGAGCAGTCCAGATGTTATCATTCTGAAATATTGTTTACCTACGTGTTATTGTTGTAGATGTTATAGTTAAACTTATTTAAATAATGCAAAATACGCACACCCGGTCAAACAACTGTTAATTTTCCTGTTTGTGTACTACTATTTTGCAACGTAAAAACAGTAAACTATATAGAAAAAAACGATCTTAATATTTTCAATGGCTTATGTGCTGGAAATTAGCCAAGTCGATGCGGAACCACTGCGCACAAGCATATTAAAATAGTTGCATAATGTGTCTAGATAAGACATAAATGATTAGATATGTAAAAGTTTAAATTATTTACTGATAAACATCGAGTAGCAGCAAGGCATAAATTACCAAAGACTACGGTTGAAAACAATATTTTTTGCCCTATTTAGCATACATTTTCTACTTAGACTTTTAATATTATTCATATTTCATATGCATTTGCAAATTTGCATATTTCTGACCTGTGCTTTGGCTTGCAAAATATTATTTTTTTTTATAACTGGTAACTGCGCATTTCATCTCCATAAAAGGAAGTGAACCAGAAAGTACTAAACCTGAAATTACAGGGGGTTCGATGCAAAATGTGAAATCAATTGCTTAACCTGAAGTTATAAAAATCAATTAGCTACAAATTAGTAGACAAAATATTTGGAATGATGAAAATTGCAATTTATTTGCAGATAATACAGCAATAGATTCAAATGCACCAGAGCAATCTAAACCTAGGATGTGGAGTGTTGATGACAAAAATGCATTTTTTGAAGCTCTTTGTGAGGTTTGTTAAGTGTGCAAATAAATGTATGTATACTTTTATGTCAAATACGTCATATTGAATTTTATAATACAGTATGGCAAGGACTTTGAGAGTATTCAGACTTACATTGCACAGAAGAATAAAAAGAAAAGTCACCCATCACAGATGATCAGGAAAAGAGATCAAGTGCGGCATTTCTATTATCGCACCTGGCACCAGATATCAAAGTACTTGGTGTTTTCAGATGGTAAGGAAACTATTGTTTTTCTTTTTTCCAACACATAAGATTCCAAATTTCTTGATGCTATGCAGATGTCAAGAAGGCTACTCAAGAAATATACGGCCTTGTAAATTACGCAGAGTTGCGGAAGAAAATTGGCGGCCGTAAGTTGATGTCAATTTGATCAAGATTTGATTTTGGATAAATAGGGACTTGAAATATGTTTGTGTTTAGGAATCGATGAGAAAAACGGCCAGAAACTAAACGAACTTGTTCATAAAGGGTATGTGATTACCGCGTACTTGCGCGTTGAATGTATTTATACAATCTGCTAGTACAACTGGGATGTACAATTTAAAATTGGTAGAGCAACCATAATAAGATGCAAGGGGAAAAATGTGCGGGTTAAAACGCCATTGTGCCGAGCCTTGAAGAAACTCAATAATGTGGAAGATCAAAGGGATGATGAGCAGCCAAAGCTTCCTGCACGCGTAACTGTGGAACTGAGGCCTAAAACAAATGGAGCATGGGCTTATGTTCAAGCAACCTCCCAGAACCCAAGAATGCGATTGACACTTACTTTACAGAGGAGATTATCGACAGTTATTGAGTACCTTCAAAGACGATGGAGACCCCAGGTGATAAAACAAGTAAGTATCCTATTTTAACCAGTTATATTTTCAGTACAATCACTGGGACAGATTAAATAACCATTTTACTTTTTTTTTTTTAGAGAGAACGCCTATTGGGACCTCAAGCAAAGATCTCAGAGTTGGACAATGACACCAGAGCTTTAAGGGTGACCCCATGCTCCGATGCCCAACTGGCACCCGTAAACCTAAAACCCGGTGTTGGAATGTCAAGTACAAGCGTGTGTCTGCAGAACTATCAACAGAGGATCATGCGCTTAGAAGATTCGTTAAAATCACCAAGCAATTGCACCCGCAAGAGTACAAAGAGCAGCAAAAGTGAACATTGTCCTATCCGTAAAGGTGCATTGGCATCCGACGTGTATTCCTCGACTATTACTCAGTCAGCCATGCAGGACGTGCATATGACAACAAGTGAAGATCAGGAGGAAGTGGTTGCAGAAAGTGACAGCAGATCCGTGCCTTCCCACGAGGTGACATTGAGGCAACTTCTGGCTTTGCAGACGGCCATCGACACGCGCAACGATGCCCAGTTGACGCCAGCATCAGATTCGCCCACCGTGATTAATTTCCAAACAGCGGCTGAAAAGTTTGATTCGGATCGAACTAGGGGACCTCTTTCGCCAAACTTTGGACAAGGGGAAGGGCACGTGGTAGAAATGGATGTTGGAGCTGTTGAGGGCAACGCGTGCAACAACCGGTGCTCGGAAGCAGACCGTGAGCAATTGGCATTACAAGTGGAGAAGATACGTAGAGGGTGGACAGCGACAGAAGCAGGCACTGTCACCATCGGGGAAATTTTCTTAATGGTAATTTGCAGTTGTGTAAAATTTACTAGATGGACAGCAATGATATCAGTTCCTCCACTAATATATTCATTATGTACACACCGATTCGCAATCTTAATAAACATGTTTTTCTTTGAACATTTGAAGCTTGGAAGTCCCACTAAATTGGTGCTGGAGTACGACTGGGATATAAAGTCCACGGAAGAAAATTCATCAAACCCAGAAGCAGTTAATTTGCCATCGGCAACAAGTCTACACAGTGTTATCTTGCGGAAGCTGCTGAATTTGGCATCAAGCACATATCTAGACATGAAGAATAAGCAAGAGAAACAGGTGGGAAAAGTGTTTCATTGGTGTTTACACTTCTAATTTCATCTATCAAATTTCCAATGACTTTCTGGAGGGAAGGCCGTGTTCAATCTAGTCTTATTTACGTGACAGAATGCAACGTCAACAACTTGTAACTGCGCCCATGCCAAAAGCAGCAGCTTGAAAGGCTCAAAGGGTGGTGCTTGCAAAAGTCCAGGTGCCGTGTCATCAGTGACATCAACGGTAGATGCCATGGGTCACAATCAGAATTTGGATTCTCCTGAAGATGCGTTTGGTGGCAAGGAACAACATCAGGATGTGTTCTTAAAACCAACCGGCAGTGCTCCGCACTGTAGGGTCATTACCAGTAAAAGTCTGATACCAGCTACTTCTACAGCTAATAGAGTTATTGGTTCCGAGAAGGCCTTCAAAGAACAGTTGAATGTATGTGTCAATTGTGTAAGATATCTGCAGTAGAACTGGTGTCAAGTATATTATTATTCCTCTGGAATTTCAGAAGCTAATGCCACCACCTCGGAAAACGAGGAGCAGAGCTGCAAAGCAAATGGTCATGCAGGTAATTCTCCACAAATTCAACGTGTGATTCAAATAATCCGAATTGATAAAGAAATTGCTGTTAATAGAGGGAGCATCCTCTGCTGCCGAAGACAAGTCCAACGCAATCAATGATGACCCTGCGGATTGTTCCCACTACACCACAACTGACCAGTTCCTTCATGCCACTCATCTCCAGCAAGGGTGTAACGTTTGCACCTACCCCGAGCACTACATCAATTTTGACGACACAAGGATTGGCTTCTATTTCTGCACCTGACACATCCATCCCATCAGCTGTATCAGTAGTGACATCCACTACAACAGTATCAGCATTGGCTGAACCCAAAGTAGGAGGGGACCAGAAATCAATGGCTATGGATACTGTTTTGTGCAAAGTAATTATAGTGAGCATTAATAATTGGGGAATGTGGATCCATGCATACTTTTGGAAACTTAATTTTGATTTGCTCGTGTGTCTTCCATGAAGGATGATGGTCACATTACTCGCAGAACTACTTTGATAAGTGGAGCTTCTTCAGTTGGACGGCACAGTGAACCAACGTCCACATCAATGCCAACTTCTATATCACCTCCAAGTATCTCGTTTCTGGAAATGTCATTGCCAGGTAATTCTTTCATTCCATTGTTTCCCCAAAAGCTTCAGAATTGTGAAAATGTTTGCCTTCCCGTATGCTGATGAAATGTCATGTGGTTTGTGTCGCAGTTATGGCATCTGAAGTGGGTGGAAGTGTTGTGGCCGAGTCGTCGACCGACAAGCTACTGGACTTCACTCTGGGCAACTCGAGCTGCACTTTCAGTGGTCTCATCGATGACAAGATTCCAGACGGAGGAAAGGGTTTAGTGGTTTTGAGTAACCTCTCGACCGATAGCATCATCGACACAACAACTGCAAATAACACAAGTCCTCCGGCAACCACATTCAAGATGCTCAGCACTGGCAGTAATCAGTGGCTCAGCGGGGATGTAAGCATTGTCAATAAACCCAATTGACATATTCTTACTAAATCATCTAAATATATTTTATTTGCTCATTTCCAGGCTGTTGATTTTTCACTGAGCAGTTTACTTGGTCACCTGGAATCACCAATGAAACCAACTAATACAGCTAATCTGGCTGGTAATGCTCCTCCATCAATAGATGCGATTGGACGTTTACCTTCAGATGTAAGCTTACAAAATTGTAAAGTAATTCCTAATGAATTTGTACTAAAGGTTTTTATCAAATATTTATTTCTATAGGTCGACTCGCACTTACAATGCATAATGACGGAAAGCAGTTTGGATTACGTCTCGAAGTTCGCAGATTTGGCAGCACACATTGAAAATGCTGATTTGCCTCGAAAGTAAAAGATCCTAATTTGCATTCTAATATCCAAGCAAACCTTTAAATGTTGTATTTCAGCCCGGTGTGTTAATTATTAAGCTAGTGCTCCGGTCCAAAGATTTTAATGGAAAACGGTCGTGACCAAACCATCTGTGATAACTGCATATGACTCACCATGGCCGACCTATATTTTTTCACTGTAGATTTTGGCATTATTTGTTTGGTCCACGCATATATTCAACTCAATTCACTGACAGTAAACTCATGTTTCGTAACTTGCTAATTTTCTTTAAAATGTAACCCCAAGAGAACTTGTAAATAGACAGTATATTCACATTAAATTATATGGTGGTACAAAAGTAACTCGGATTTTTAGTTTGTGACAAAACGCTTCGTTTCATGTTCTGGTCTCTTGTTATTTACTTCATAATGTTGTATTATTACATGGCTTGTATCATTTTAGAAAGCTATTTTTAAGTCAAATTTAAGCACATATTTTTATTAAGTCAGTTCCATTGTAGCCTAAACGTTTGTCTCCACTTTGAATGGGAGCTGAACATTTTCATTTCAAAACGAATAAAGACACCATGATGAGTGTATGTGCTTGTGTGTGTACCATTACATATCAATTGCGTGTTTCCATTTGCACATTTATAATTATGAATACTTTACCATATAAGAGCACCAGGTTCTTTCTGTCAGCAGCACCTGGAAATTTAGATTGCTCCTGGTCGTTTTGAAATAAATTCTATTATTATATCTGTCCCCATAATAAATATTATGAACAACTCTCTATTACATGGAAATAATTAAAACGCTTCCAAAATTTCAACAGTTGAAAGAAAGCCATTTACTAGTACCATTATAGTGGATAATTATCCACTATGGTGTTGTGAAATACATTCATTACTTTGTGGGATTGATGTTATATAATTTATTTCAAGACAACCAGAGCTTATGTCCAAACTTCAGGTTGTAATCGACAGAAACACTTGTGCATATATGTATACATTTGTCATGTATGATAATTTAATACAATATTTTGATGTGCAAATAACAAGCAATTTATTCAGACTTGGCTCCATTCACATTGTATCCCGTTGGCTGTGGTTGAACAACTTTAATGAATACTATAGCCTTCAATATAGGAACTCGTTGACTGGAACTAATAGCTCAATAACAACTAATACTATATCAGGGAGATAGATATTTTCTAATCAATGCATTGCTTTAAATAAAATATGTGCTGCTTATACTGACCTCTTGCATATTGCACAACAGATTAATGCTTTTGTCTTGCAAAACAATCAAAATCGGTAAGGGTGTTAATGACAGCAGACGAAATACGTAGATACAGAATATACTAACAAAATGATAAAACTGACATGTACTTATAACATATAATTCTATAAATAAAAATCCATTAAACTAATTTGTGTTGTTTTGTGATTTCTCTGTATATCTTGCTCCGATATGACCACGCTTTAAAGATGCTCAACAAAGGATCTTTAAAGTGTGGTCATATCTGAAATTATTCTGGCCCACTATTCTGCCACTATTTTTTAAACTTCGAAAATGTGGACACAAGTTTTTATAAAAAAAGAAAATGGTCAGCATATGACTTCTGACCAAACTCTAGCAAACTAAATTTTTAAATCCTAAATTGAAAACCATAAAAGACCTACATGTGGACATTGTCAATTAGAAAGTTAAGTTGTAGATGAAACAACGTTTTTAATTCCTCTCATTTTTATGACAAAGTTTAAAATTGTAATAAACTGCATGTGCATTAAATTTCAAATCGAAATTTACATTCATCATTATTTATTAACATTTGATTATCTTTTAGCACACAAACACAATCAATGGTCAAACTTAGACATGTTTCAGTTAATTAATTGTATGCAATCATGTGCACATAATCATATGAACAATGCCCAGATGAAAAGGATTATTCGGACTGCTGAAACATCCTGTCAGTGCTTGTGCACAATATCAAGACAATATTAAGAAATCAAGATAAGAGCCAATTGGCTGTTATCTTGACTTCACTGGACTTCACTGTCGACTTAAGTCGACAGTGAAGTCCACATTTTGAGCCAACAGAGAGTAGCTGCTGGGCGGTCCTTGATTTCGGCTATTGCATTAGTGAAAAGCTGACAAATAAATTCTGGCCTTGGTACAGCTTGGCTCCGATGTTCATTTCAACAAAACTGCTGCTACTAGCAATACGTACCAGCAGCAGCAGCTTTCAACTCGTAACATCTATAAAACTTCCAGAGCTCTGCAGAGGTAATTAAACTATTCCTGAAATTAGAAACCTGCAATTCTTTCTTTAACACATTTCCATAAATATTTCACTGAAATTTGTCGCCCTAACTGGTACTTCCTGCACAGAAATAAACTTAGTATCCGGTTACACAAGTGACAACCAAATTAGCCTAACATATTTTAACTCTAGAGTTTCATTTCCATTTCATTGAAAAACTTTTTTTCCCAATTTCTCAAAGGCATTTCCAAAATGCTGTTCAATGACTTTCTAACTTCGTCAATATTATTTATAAAGAAGAAATTAATAATTAATTATTTCTCTAATTAAAATTGACTATAACAATTAATGGTGAGGTTGGCACTTGATGAAGTATATGTACGACCTTGAACTGCAGTATTACGAGCATGATTGTAAACCTTGGGTGTCATCTGTGTAATCACTGTTATACACTTGTAACTCAATTCAAACTATATAGGATTTATTTCATCTGTGTGTTAAAGCTATATTAATTTTGCACCACTAGCTATTTTCAGATAAAATACCGAGTCTTCGCTGCATGCACAAAAATAATAGGTAATTATGAAGTCTAGCTAGGTTTTTGTGAAATATTTGAAAACGGAGTTATAAGTTAGAATGTTGTAATTAATTTTGCAAATAAAAGCATATCGCACCTTCGGCGGTATATTTGCCATTCTAGTTACAATTTGTAAGTTGTAAAGCATCATAAAATTGTAATAATAATGCTGGGAAAATGACTAGCTGCACCCTGCAGCAGCTTCCCTGTCTGGCATCCATTTATCTCATTGCTCTTGCAATCTTATATTTCTTCAAGGATCACAAGTTTATTTCATCAAAAAGTGTAGTCTGTGCACGTGGAAAAAACTAAAATTATGAAATACTAGGAGACATTCTTTGAAAGTTACAATCGGCTGTTTAGTGTTCCAAATAAAATGCACATTTTGTGGGAAACATTATCTTTCTGACTTGCCTTCATACATATACAGTACTGTCAAACTGGCCTTGAAGGTTTTTAAATCTTAGTTTTTAACATAATAGGAAATTACATCTCACAGAATGCTTTGAAAACAGGGTTTTCCATAAGGTTATTATGATTAGGAAGGTGACATTGAAGCTATACGTGACGTACATAAATAATGATTATGATATGCACGTGCTGTACAAATTCGTTGAGTGATGACAGAAAAATTGCTGAAGTATAGTGTGAAGTCAAGATAACCGAATTGTTAAGATAGTAAATGGTATCCACTGAACTATATTTCCCAATTAACCGATACTGGATAGGACATCACACCGACTGAACTTTATCTTTGGAGATATTATCTTAAATTGTGATCGGACTTTACAGTTCAATCAACTTTGGAAAGAGAGATAATCAAATGTATTTCTTTTTATTTCACAAATCTAGCTTAATTTCCACATAGATTACAGTCCTTAAAACTAAACTGCAATTCGTTTTACAGATCATTCTCTCCATAAGCTGCATTCTGCTGATAGACTGAAGTAAAGTTGAAAACAATGTCTGGAATCCATCATTCCTGGATTTACATGCGGCATCACATTATGCCCATGATACTGATTGTATTTTTCACACCTGGAAGTGTTCTCCTTGGCCTTTTATCCAAAAAAGCTGGACTTTCCAACTTGAACTGGGCACTAATCTGGGGGACACCTTTTTCATGGTGTGTTGTATTGTCGCTGATAGCATGGGCCATACTTTTCCTGAAGTTGCCTTCCAAGAAATACCTAGGCCCTAAAACACCATTTGGCTACACTCCATCCTACCAAGCCAATGGAGTCCTATACTATACAGCTTCCATAGTTTCATTCTTGCTATTGGCTACACTGTATCCAAATCTTCCAGGAGATATTTACGACCAACATCCAGCTATCCTTGCATCTTTCAACATGGTAGCACTCACACTATGTGCATGGCTTTACTTCAAAGGAAAATACTTCCCTGAAAGTCAAGAGAAGCTGCCTCAATTCCCAGCAGTTTTTGAGTTCTTCAGAGGCATGGAGATTCATCCGCAGGTCTTCGGTGTCGATGTTAAGCAGCTGACAAACTGCAGGGTTGGTCTTATGGCATGGCAGCTCCTGGTCATCATAGGATTCATTACGGGTTGCCAGAGGTTTGGCTGGAACCACGGCTTTGCAGTGAACGCCATTCTGCAGACGATGTACCTTGCGAAGTTCTACTATTGGGAGACTGGTTACTTCACTACGTTGGACATAACGTTGGACCGTGCTGGCTATTACATATGTTACGGATGCCTGGTTTTCGTGCCAGGATTGTACACATTCTCATCCATGTACTTTGTGGAGCATCCTCCGAGGGTCAGCACCTTCTTCAGTTGTATGTTGCTCATTGGCGGAATCTTATCACTCGCACTCAACTACGAGGTAAATCTTCTATGGGCTATGTCCAGCTATGTCAATTATTAGTTTATCATCAAATCAAATTAACTCCTTAACATTTCATCATATTTTCAATCTTTCTTCACCTTTCGAACCAGCTAGATGTGCGCATAATTTCTCTAATTCATTCTACCTGCCTATCTTGCAAGTTACAAATTCTACAATGATAAGCTCTGCCATTGGCTGAAACTGCAGAGGCACTCGGCCTCATTGGCTGAAAATGCAAATTTTGCCAAAACTGGACACTGTGACACCAGCACGGTGACACATCCTTCCATGACGCCCTCTTTTCTACTCGTAACTTTTTGTAACAATTTTTTAAACAAAAGTTTTGTTTGCGCCAATCGTTTTATTGGCATCAATTCTATAGAATGACACACTTTCCAGGGTATGTTACAAAACCTTGCCAGTTCACCTTTAATGCAGCCATATATATTTTAGGTTTTGATTTTCAAACAGGTTAAAATTTTATAAATTTCCCATAATATATGATAATAATTACAGCTTCTTTGTTTTGCAGGTGGATCGGCAAAAGCAAGTGTTCCGGAATACAGATGGCCAGTGTTTGATTTGGGGAAAGAGAGCGCAATATGTGGAAGCTGAGTATTCAGACTCGGATGGGGAACAGCGAACCAAGCTTCTGACGTCCGCTTTCTGGGGAATGGCGCGACATACGAACTACGTCTTTGAAATCACACTGTCCCTCTGCTGGCTTTTGCCCGGATTAGGACTCGGCATTTTCCCATTTTTATACGCAATTCACATTGTAATTCTTCTCGTGCATCGCATATTTCGCGACGAGGAAAAATGCGCAAACAAATACGGAATCTATTGGCAAAAATATTGCCAAATCGTCAGATACCGTTTAATTCCCAACGTATTTTAATTCATGTTTCGCACTTGTATCGAAATACTAATCAAGATCTATTAATAACTTGCAAACTCACCCAGTTTGTTCTCTTTTCACCTGGCAGACTGCAGACGGTGGGCTCTTGGAAATATCTTGGGAAATACGTACTGACGATACAAAAGTAGGACCTATCTGGTCAAAAGCGTCGATTTTCAATGAATGACGCATCGTCGCCTTGTATGCATATTTAACGTACAGCGCCATCTGTTGACCAAACCGAGTGGCTCAACGCAAAAAGTTAGATATTGTAATTCGTACGAAAACACATTACATTCAGAGATATGCAACCATAATAACGTTTTTAAGAAATAGTTAATATTATGAGAAAGAATTCAGTAAGAAGTCTGTTGCACACAAACAAATAAAATGAAATTTCAAATGGTAGGGAGCGTCCATAAATTATGTCAATATTTTAGGATGTTTTGTCTTAAAATTTTAAAATTACCCTTCCCGTGCCAAAATAAACCTGACAATTGTTATAAATCTGGACCTATATGCCCAAAACTACATATCTTTACGGGAAACAAGTGTCATAAACAGTTCGGTTATAATATGAAATTAATCCATATATATTTACAAGATCACGTACATTTTATTTCAACTTGCACATGAATAAAATTCTATATAACCTTGTTCAAAAATTGCTTCATTTCAGGTTTTTTGGAATGCATTTCCACAGGCACGTACTCCAAAAGCAATTGTACCTATATACTGTATTATAACCCGTTTGAACGGAAATCTTTTCTATATATAATATTAATTCAAACTGAATGCTGCTCTCTGCATACTGCAGTATTTTTCTTATTATAATAAAATCTGCGAATGTTGATTTGCACAGTGTGCCATTTGCAAGATACACACAAGTCCAAGTCAACGAATATTTACATGAATATCCCATAGATTTTGCACGATGCTATAATGTATTCATTTCTAGTTCAAAGTCATCCTCTTGAGAAAGTAACGTGTGCTCGCCTCTACTATGTGGTTTTTCCAGACCAAGAAACCGGCTCAGAGTGCTGCCCAGCATCGACCCTTTAGGTTCGTGAAACTCAATGTCATCTAATCCACGATGCACCGATATATCATCCATTTCCAAAGTGAGACTTTGTGCTTTCAAAGTTTGCATATATTCAGGCGTTTCTAGTTCTTCTTTAGTCGCTTTGCGATACCTGATGAATTAGCAATTACAATTACACCATCAGAAAAATGAGAAATATGTTGATTATATTATACAGTGACAAAAACTGACTCACAGTTTCAGAAGTAAAGATGATACAACAACTGAAACTGAAGATATTGCCATTGCAGCAGAGCCCATCCAGGGCTGCAGTGCAAATCCAACTCCCATGAAAACTCCTAAAAAGTAATACAGTGTAAGATTTACAGTTATTCACATCTACATTATATAGTTGATCAACATCACATTAATGACTATAACCTGCAGCTATAGGAATCCCAACAATATTGTAAACACTGGCAAAAATAAAATTCAGACGGATCCTCCATACAGTTTTATGTGAAAGATCCAAACACGCAACTACATCCAGTAAATCATTCTAGCAACAATAAAAAACACTTTGAATTATAAAGTATACTTGCACAATGATAATAATTACAAATCTTACCCTTATAAGTACAACATCTGCTGCTTCAACAGCGACATCTGTTCCGGTAGCAATTGCGATCCCAATATCAGCCTGTGCTAATGCCGGAGAATCGTTCACTCCATCTCCAACCATTGCAACTTTCTGTTTTTTATCCTGAAGCTGCTTTATCTTTGCTACCTTGTGCGATGGAAGAACTTCTGAGAAGACTCGACTAATCCCCACCTAGAAATAAAGAAATCTAGTCACACATATGTAACGATTTAATTGCTGGAATACAGTGGTATAGGCATAATACCTGTCTCGCAATAGCAGTTGCAGTTTTCTTATTGTCACCAGTAAGCAATATCACATCTAATCCACGTTTTTTAAGGGTGTAAATTGCTAAGTGAGCTTCTGGCTTCACCGTGTCTGCAACAGCCATCATTGCAGCCAAAACACCTAGTAAAGTTACAATACTACTATACAAATGAACCATGTGTAAGTAACCAGTAAAATGTTTTACCATTTATTGCACACAAGACAGCAGTTTGACCATGCTGTTCATGCTCTTCCATCAAGCTGTTGACCTCATCACTGACAATAAGACCATTGCGGATCATCCACTCGCGATTACCAATTAAAACGTCATAAGCTTGAACACCTAATAAAAGAGATAATGCAACGGCGAATTAAAGAAAACATTTCATGCCAATATGATGGACACTCTTGTACCTGATTCTGTAATATTAGGTGGTATTTCTGGACTCGCTGACCGACTGATAGCAGTTTGCTTGTCAACCAATACTCCATCTATTCTGACACTATCATCACTGTTCAAGTTCGTATTTCTCATGTTCTGAACACGAACGAAACTTTCTGCATGTTTGGCAGCTTCGAGCATCGATGTGATCTTGGAAATTTTACATCTCAGGCCGCATCCAGGAACAGCTTGGAAATCTTCACACATAGCATTCAATTCTGTGTTCATTGCCTGAAAAGACAATAAACAAATTAATAGAATTACAAGTTGGATTCCCAGAATTTTTCAATAAGTCATTCTTACATCTTTGACAAATTTTGTGATTGCAACAGCAATGGGATGTTCACTGTTTGCTTCAGCAGTCCCAACAACAGCTAGAAGTTCAGCTAGGGTGCAAAAGCTTTCTTCCACAAAAACACACACACGGGTCATTGTCGGCACACCTCGAGTGATCGTCCCAGTTTTGTCAAAAACCACACATTTCACCTATGTAATAATAAAACCCATAAAATTCCCTTTTCAAATAAAATTGTAAACCATAACATGGTACCTTATGAGCCATTTCCAACGGTTCAGCCCCTTTTATGAGAATACCGTTTTGCGCTCCGACTCCTGTTCCAACCATTACAGCAGTTGGTGTAGCAAGGCCCAAAGCACATGGGCAGGCAATTGATAACACTGTTATGGCGAAACGAAACGCCAGTTGAAAGATCATCTCATGTTTGTTAAATTCGTAGTCATGTACTATGTGCCTCATCTAGAAACAATGAGGAAAAAATCTTATTTAAACACTAAATTGAAATATATACTATAAATAAAGTGATCACTAGACAAGCAGGTAAAAAGCTCACCTGATTGCCGAGGAATTATATGAAAATTCACTTACATTTGCATGCTCAAGGAATCCTTCATAATTCACATACCCATAGATAACCCAGCCAATCAAAGTCATTAGGGAAACTACAACCACCATTGGGACAAAATACCCGGCAATTTTATCTGCTAGTTGTTGGATTGGTGCCTGTAATTAAGGAATACAAAGTTATTATAAAAAGAATTGTGCAATGCAGTTTTCAAAAGTTACCACTTGCCTTGGAAGTTTGTGCCTCTTCCACTAATTTCACAATTTGCGATAAAGTTGTATCTTGGCCAATATGTGTTGCTCTCATAAGTACCACACCATTTTGGTTGATGGATCCCCCAATAACATGACTTCCAGGTTTCTTTAGAACCGGCATCGATTCACCCGTAATAAGTGATTCATCAGCCATGGAACTGCCATAGATGACACGACCATCGACGGCAATCTTCGCTCCTGGGAGTACTTTCAAGACATCCCCACGCTGAACCAAATCAACATCTATTGCTTTCTCAGAAACGATATCAAATCCATTTCCCAATTGAACCAGAATTGCATCAGTTGCTTGGAGTGACATCAATTTAGCAAGGGCTTCAGAAGTCTTTCCCTGCAGAAATCAAGCAACATATTTGTATCCCATACGCACAGTGCAATTCATCATGGACTTACTTTTGCAATATTTTCCAGCCAACGACCGAGAGATATGAAAACCATAAGCATTGGCGGAACATCAAAAAATGTCATAGGACTGACATTAAGCTGCATTATGATGGCAGCCATAAGAACACCCAACGAGTAGATGTAAGATACACTTGTGGCTAAGACAACCAACACGTCCATGTTTGCAACACCATGTCTTACAGCTTTATATGCCTGAACGTAGAAGTACCTGCCACCTAAAAACTGAAAAATACACAATCATACTAACTGATGCATTACAAATAAGGCATGCTATTCTAAGTTTGTCATATGAAATTAATTATAAATACCTGGACGGGAGTTGCAAGTATAAACAGCAGTAGGTTTTCAATGTTTAATCCAGGTAAAATGATCATACTGTGATGGCCAGTGGAAGAAAACATATAGTACATCATAATAACCATGGCAGGCACTCCAAATATCAGCGAGATCAAAAACGAGCATCGCCACCTTCACAAAACATATGTTCATTAAGAGAAATTCTTTGCAAGCATGTACATATTATAACATTATCATGTAATTACTTTTTAATCTCTTCCTTGTGATCGAGCATATTGACCCTACTGTTTCGATCTGTTGACAAAGATGCTTCAAATCCAAGCCCCTATAATAAAACAAAAACATTATTACAGCAATGTATTATATGTAATTATTTCATTGTCAATGAAGACACATACTTCTATTATTTCAATTAAATCACGTGGTCCTGTAATTTCAGGATTAAATGTAAACCTTCCAACAGCTGTTGACAGAGCAACAGATGCCGACAAGATTCCTTTATGCTTCATAACATTGGACTCAATCGCATGAACACATGATGCGCAAGTCATACCTTGTATCTGAAAACACCAGTAAGTTAGATACACAATGTAAACAATTCTTTTATCCAGACTTTCAATGTATACAAATCTATATATTACACAAATTTCCACTTCTCCGTTGTTGGCTTTTGCATCATCGATTACGCTGGACGGAAATCCCAACTCAGTAATCCGATTGGCAATCTGGGATGGCATTACGTATGAAGGATCAAACTTGATTTCTGCTTTCTGAGCCATCAGGGAAACCAGAATTGAATAAACACCTGGAGAAGAATTGCATATTATAGTTTCCCTATACATATATAATAATGTACAAGTATAGACAACAACCTTCTATCTTCCTAGCATGTTTTTCGATAGCAGAGACACAGGATGCACAAGTCATGCCTTGGATGCGAATGAAGCATTTATCCAAATCCTCATCAGCAGATGTAAAACCATCAGTGAGCATGGAGTGTTTGGAGTATGCGCTTGCTGACTTTGCCATCTTAGCTAAAGCAAGAATTAAAATTAACACTGCACCCTTGATTGTGCCTGTTATATATAACAAAAATTATGTGCAATACCTTGTTGAGGCACAACAGGGTTCAGACCGAGATCTTTTATCACTCTCTTCAGTTTCTCAACGCTAACCCTATTCGGCTGATGAACAACCTCCACTTTTCCACTGCCCACAGAAACTACAACACTGTCAACTCCGTCCATTGCAAGAAGAGCACTTTCAAGGGCATCGACTGATAGTATGATGCTAAGGCCATCCACTTTAAGAGTTGTCAGTTTTGGTTTAGAAATGAAGCTTCTTCTGGTGGTGGACATGACTTTACAATCGAAGCCCATGTCACTGATATCTTCAGCAATTTTTTCAGGATCCACTTCGGAAGGCCTATTATATCCAAGAACGGCAAATCTTTAATGTGACTTCAGTGTAATTGAGATGGTATACAAGGTTAGCAACAAGCTGGACATGAAAAACCAATGAAAAACCAAAGTCCATTCATTGTCATGCAATCCCATAACACGATTTATTATAGACATACAAATGTTGCCATGAATCCATATTACTCTTGATACTATTACTACAAATATATTGCCTAGCAGATTATCATAACTGCATGACAATTACATATTTA
Organism: Glomeris marginata; assembly: GCA_034696005.1. Lineage (NCBI taxonomy): Eukaryota > Metazoa > Arthropoda > Diplopoda > Glomerida > Glomeridae > Glomeris > Glomeris marginata. The sequence continues at coordinate 485 of JAQFZQ010000543.1, read as the reverse complement.
TGATGTTTTCCAATTTTCCAAGCTGCAATAATTCAACTATACATATATTGATTAACGATCAGCTGCAACAATTTTAAGGTCATCTGGAAGTAACCTTTCAACTTCAGCATTTAGGGTTACATCTTTATATTTGTACCAAGAGTACAGTTTTCTTATCAATATACTTCCCATCACACAATCATATGCACTATGATTTGTGATACATTTCAATTTTAACTGTTAATGTAGATCTTTTAATAATTTGTCACCATGTTTAACTGTATTATAAGTTTGCAATCTAGCAAGGTTTCAGGATACCACAATTTAAGTCAATGACTTTGTCTGCACTTGGATCTTTTTGAGGAAAATTAGTTGTTTAGGCGAAATCCGCAATTTTATTTACAATAAAATAAAATAAAAAAAAAAAACAAATATTGCAATTCAAATCTAATGGAGAAAATTTGTATAAAACCTTCCTCCCCCTCTCCCCTTCCCATAACCCACCC
>JAQFZQ010000542.1:0-31023 GCA_034696005.1 Glomeris marginata | reverse complement strand
CCGTTTTAGGACGGTTTTTATTTAATATCTCGTTAACTATCGCGATTTTAGAAAAACTTCTTATACAAACTTTCTATTGTTTGTGTTTGCGCACAACATATACAAATATCTTTCATGGGTAAACTGTCCCTTTAAAACTTAATATTTTTCACTGGTATTATTATTATTACAGTAATTCATAAGGGCTACTTTATATAATTTACAGTCAAACTTTTTTTGGGGGAAAATTTCAGGAATTAGAATTTGTAAAATGTTCATCGTTTCTTTTTACAAAATTATGGAAATCTCATTAAAATGTCTAAATTGCAACGTACAAGATCATTTTTGACGCATTCTTAGGTGTTATTCAACGTTGTATTATTAATTAGGAAAATTGTAAAAATTCTCTTAAAGGACTCGACAAAAACAAACTAATGTCGAAAAGATGTCTGAAACTTAAAGATTAATACAGATAATTACTAAAGTTGCGAGAAAGAAAACATTATATATTCAAAATGTAAACCACTTCACATACTGAAAAGATTCAAGATTTCTCAAATGAAATATGAAACTTCATTTGCTGGGAAAACAACACACAAAGCGACCCAACAGCACTGAAATTAATATTCCTGTAGGGTTGGGTATCTCATATTTTGTCTTCTATATATACTGCGAAAGTTTAAACTTATTATGAACTCCGGAATTAATACTTTATGATATACGTATAACATCCTTTGGTATTATTATTAAGCCTTAGGGGCAAATTATTCCGGCTTATATAAATGTTGCTAAGGAAATAGTAACCATAGCAATTTCCTGGATCTAGTTTTATTAAAATTCTACCTGTATCGATCATAATTGATTGGAAGTGACCTTATTGTCATTTCTAAGGACACATATGCTCAAATTAATCAAATGCAGCAGATCACAAGATGTTAAACTAACTTAAAATTGCAAGAATTTTGCGGGTATACCCGAGACTATAGTCTCGAAAGTGGATAACAATATATCAAATTTATTAAATTATTCATTTACAGATTGATTCCTAAGTCAGGAATGCACTCTATCTTTGAGGATCAAAGGACTGAAATTAAGATTGTCAGTAAGTCTAATTCAGCTTAAACTGAATTACTCCTACATACTGTATAGCCTTTCAAATTCAGGAAGCTTTAATAATGCAACAGTTGAATGAAAGCTACTTTAATTCCTTAAATAGGTTAAAGCTCAACTATATAATGTGAAATGAGCTGTTAATACATACTAATGCTTGAATTCACTTCCAGTGTATACAATTCCACGTTTTTTCTTCGTCTAGGTTACGTTTCAGAGGTCCTTAAAAACAATGTCAGTTCACCTTTAAATTTAAATGTATGTAAGTGGATCTGATCAAACTGAATTTGATGAAGCATATTATTGTACTACTTCATATTTTATTCATACTTGACAACAATGTAAAGAAAGTATAGTAGGTGGAAATGCAGGTCATTATGCTATCTATAAGTGGCTTCCAAATTGTTTGGTAGGTTTTGCATATGGCAGTTGTAAAAAAATATCCCAGGATTTTAATGAGCAGAAGCAGCAGCATGTGGTATTTTAATAGCGAACAGAATCCCAGAAGAACTTGCCTAAAGGGCTGGATCAAAGTTGCCGCAATTGCACTGCTTTGAAGTTTACATACAAAAAATATCCAACCCCTTATATTTTGCATGCATTAACATAAAACAACTAGCATTTTACAAGAAAACTATTATTATAGCAAGCTCCAGTAAATAATTTTCCCACAGAACATATCCAAAAAGAAATGTAAAACATTTTAGAAGTATGCCTTGCGGTGATAGTTTCGATACGTATCAAAGTGTGTATCGTATCTCATTTTGTATCAGACACCACCTGCATTAATCATGTAAACGTAGTAATTGTAAGGTGCAACTCAAAGTAACACCAATGCAAACCTAATTACATGTTGTCAAATGTGCGACAGGAAAGAGTCCCCTGCAACTGTTTTGCATTTTCCTACTATGACCTTCCAGTTATTTGTCCGCATGTAAAATGATATGAACATTCGCAAAGAGTAACTCAGTCTTCAGTTTTCATATACAGTATAATGCTCTATTCCACTTAGGTTAAAACGGTTATTTAAATGAACTAACTATATACGTGTTTAACGTGAAAAATAAATGAATAGTTTATGGGTGAAAACGACAAGACTGAAAGCAACATTACAGAATAGGAACATGTTCATATGAATATTCTTGTAATGGAGATTTACTTAATGAAGATTTATTTAATATTAACTCCAAACGCGAGCTCATGCACAATTCAGTCAATTTGCATAATATGCTTAAGCTGGTTGGAACAATTACATGGAACACTTGTGACAAATACACGTATATCCTGTGCAATTTCCTCCAACCAAATGTTAAGACGTACCGTACGAATTAAAGTGGTCTTTTGGTATTATTTGCATTACAATTTATAAAGACAAATTTAAGCCTCATTATGTCCAACTTTATAGTAATTGAATATTGAAAGAGGAGTTTGACTTTCAGCACTAATGTTATTATGTAAAGTCCATGGCAAATGTGGGGTTACTACCAACTAACTCACTGTAGAAGCCAAATTGAAGTTTTGAAGCAAAACAAGCCGTCTGAAAAAAATAAACTTTTTGGGTACTAAGTTTAATGCACAAATATATAAACTTGGTAAAAGACACCACGAAAAAAAAACTTTTCCGACTGGGATCGAAATAAGGACCTTACCAACAAACAAACACACAAACACACACCATGCACGACGAACGTATATAAACTTAGTAAAAAATATATGGAAATGCATTTGTTATTAAAAAATAACTTATTGCAGTTTCGGATTTTTATATCCAGTATTTCGGATAATACAGTACCAGACAATTGAAGTTCCATTGTACTTTGATATGAAGTAATATTACGTGAGGATTCTTAAAATGTTATCGCACGTGCCGTTGGACGCCATCTTCAAACTCGTACAAATTTCATATTTTAAACTGTTGCAGTTACAGCATAACACCCCAGTCCCAATTGTAAAAGTTGCAGTTACAGTATAACACCCCAGTCCCAATTTTAAAAGTTGCAGTGCATTCTGTACCAAATAAGTATAATCTAATAATAGAGCACATTTTATATGCATTATGTGAGGCAACTCACGTATGAATTTAGGAATTTTGCTAAACTGGGTTGTCCAGTTGCATATTACCTCGGCTTCCCTGTCTGGCTCCTATAAGCTCATTGCTCTGAATTGCCTGGTTACAGCAATACTTGTTGCATTCTAGATACATACACTTCAATTGACTAGCAAAACAGCTACTAGATGTGCTTTATCAGACTGATTTGATAATGCTCTACAACTTTCATATCGAGACTTGGATGCTAACTGCAGCGGTTTAAAAATGCAATTTCAACGACCTTGAAGATGACGTCTAAGGTCATGTTGGTTATGATTGCATGAATCCTCAAATTACTTGCTATTCATTCGTGAAATGGGACGATGGCAACGCAGTTTCAAAAGTATTTCAGGGGAACATCTAGATCATTCAAGCGGCGGAATTTTATGCAGAGGTTATTAAAAATTATTTTACGATACTAAACATGCTTCAAACATTATGATAATTATGTTACAAGTTGCTTTGGGATGTATGTGCATCCAAAAATTAATACATATTTGTTTCTCTTATGTGTTCTTCATTTATAATCAAACGGCACTTATTTTTGAAATGCGCCTCTACATTTATTTTGTTTTTTTTTAATACAAAACCATCTCATGAAATTTAGATAAATTTGGAGTAACATATTTATAGAGTTCTTAAGATATTTTTTAAGATACGGTCAATATCAAGAGCAAAATATGAGATGCACTGTGGTAAAAATATATTGAAGTGGGAAACTGGATCAATCTTTTTTTTTATTTTAGCAATAACCCAACTTGCAGGCATATTTATATCATTCGTCAAAACAAGTTTTTTTGTAAAGTTTAAGGCACAATGAATGACAGTGTCATCGATCAATATTTTGAAATGCGCAATCGCGGCAGTCATTTCCGCACAATTTCACACCACTATTTATTACAATCATTTTTTTCCCTTTTATACTGCACAGCAAATGCGTTCATACGAATATTTTTCACTTTAATTTGCAAGTTTCCAGGAAATTGGACTTCATTTTTTAACAAAACTAAGTTTAACTCGTTACCTACAAAGGTAAGTTACTTGGAAGCTATTCCTGGGAGAAATTACATATGTTACTGACAAAGCTCGCTCATAATTATCTTAGCAAAAAGTACTCTTCAGGGAATGTTACGTAATCTGAATTTCTCACTAATCATACGTCTAGCTTACTGCTGCGAAGGTTTCCAACATAAAGGAAAGTTTAATCACTTTACTTAAAATATCAAAAACTAACTAATTATACAGGATGGGACATGATCTACAACTTTTAAATTTGAACATGTGCATTCCGAGCAGCGGTTTCAAAGATTGAGCACCAATGACCTTCAAGACTTCGTTCAAGGTCATTCTAGATGACATTTTTCCGTTTTCTCGCATGTTATTTTCACATACACGTTTCATTCTTTTTGCCACACTAGCAATGGTTTGCGAAATAAACGCCTGGATATCATTAGGGTGAGTCGCCTAACACAGGCCTGCTCAAATTGTGCGCAGTACAGGTGAATAATGGTTATGTGCAGGAATAGTGCTTGACCTTGGACTGTCCTGGTTGTGCCTTTAACATTTCAAGGACATTGCATTCACACCTTTGACACTGTGGCGAATAGGGCCATCACAAACTATTGAGCAGGTCAGTGTTAGGTGACTCGCCATGTATAAAATACGTAGTACATATGTTTTATAATTATATTGACTCCAGTGACAATTCCATGGCTGTGTATACACGACTCTACTGGAGCGAAAAACTTAGAAATATACCGGGATTTTATTTTACCCTTGAAATCCTGGAAATATACTGGTGTTTTGAAATTCAAGTTCAGTACCGACATACCATATAAGGATTCCTACACAATCTAAAATTTGTTTTGGGATGATATTTATGATTCGTTCATCTTATGAATGGTTTTAGGAAAAACAATAGGTACTGACATTGGACATTAACGTTTATGTCCAAACTTATTCAGTGTGCACAACATGCAACTTAAAATTAATATCCTTTAATAACGACTTGCAGAAATATCGTAAATCTTGTATTGGTCTCTAGGGTATAAACATTTTGCAAGTCATACTATTGGAGTGCTGAATGGAGAATGTGCACTTTATAACATACTGTGTGACTCTTAAAATCACACATTTCATTGCTTGTCCAGTCCTATCCACTGACCGTTTCATCACATATAACTAGATGAAAGTAATTGGTGTGTTTCCAACAGATGAAATGTAAGATTATTTACTGCCCAAAAGGGAGACATTATACTGCAGTTTAAATTGGATGGATAGCAATAATGTTACTGCCATTAAATATTGATAACAAAAACAGCTTCTATAGCTAATTCGATAACCCAACTTCAAGCAGGACTGGGATTGCAGCAGAAACAAAAAAGCAAAGTTCTCCACGAATAGTACAAACATGTTGAGAAATAGAAGATTGAATTTGGAAGAGCATCTTTTCATCAGCAAACCTTAATTTATCAAAGTGGTGACATGGTAGCACTCTGTGTACATTAAATTTCAGAACCTACATGCAAGCTTAATGCAGCAATGGGATCTTGCCTTTTATTTCATCCAACAACTAAATGATCCTAAAGATGTATTACATACATTCGAGTCGAATCTTCACATACCCTAATCAATAACCTCCTCATCTTCCTTCACCAGGACCACCTCCCACCATCCATTTCCCAAAACCAGATGCCTGGCAGCAAAATGTCTGCAAGAGACCCTATTCATTCAACAGGCCCGAGTATCGGATTATTTCCAGTGTCACTAAGCAATTCCCAAAGAGACGGGATGTTTTTCCAAAGATTTCTGTCTTCTGGTTCTAACTTTGGTGAAGGGAAGTTGGAAAGGATTTTGTTTGCCTTACATATACCTGAGCAACACAAAGTTACTTGTTCTTTACAGGTGTGCCTTGGTATTTGCCGACTTGGCAAGATAGTTATACCTTGCGCAAGGGTAAGAAGGGAACAACAGGGTCTATGGAGTGAGGGACAACCATTGCCAAAACCCCCCACCACCCGCATGTCATTGGCTGGCAATCGAATGGTGGTCGGCTTATGGGTGTGTCCTTATTGAGAAGGAAGTGAGCAGGTTTGAGGTAGCATAGTTACTCGCCGCTCCGATTGATTGTGGTGGCCGTTCGCCCCTCCCTCCATAGACCCTGTTGTTCCCTACTTACCCTTGCGCAAGGTATAGTTAGTTTACTTGACTGCTTGGGACCAGGCAACGACTCAATCAAGAATACAGTGAAACCTGTCAAGCTGACCACCTTCACATGTTCGGTCACGTGATCCAGTTACCTGGCCAATAGGGAGCCGCCAGTCAGTCAGAGAAAAAATGGTTGCATGCAACAGCGCCCTAGCAAATTGTCAGAAACGTTTCAGAATTTAAGGGACTATTTTTCCTCATGCATTAACATTACCCACACCAATGTGCAAATAGTCTACCAACTATGACTGATTTTGAGTTTAGTTGAAAGCTTTTTTACTCAACAACTTTTTTTTTTCATATGTGCTATTTCAACGAATGGTAACACATAATTCAACTGTACAGCTGAAGAACATAAAAAAGGTGGAATGGGACCCATTCAAGTGTCGAGAGAGCGCTGTGCATTCACATGAATTTAATTCAGGAAATGTAAATGGCAGCATTTGGTCACAGTTGCTGCTTTCAAATCGCTGTAACTCACTCAATTTAACAATAAGGTAAGAAAACTCTTCAAACGTAATGTTCATTGAAAAACAGCAACCATGACAACTACGACTCCGTAAATAGTAGTCTGTAATCATTGTTAATCCAGATTTAAACAGTTAGCATGTTAATGCTTCTAAATCAATACATAATAACACAAATTAAATTACTAATGTGCATTTTACTAACGTCCCTCTGAGCCATTAAAATTATTATGTAATTAAAATAAAACAACATATCCTTATAAATCAGTTACATATTAGAAAGCAATGTACGTGTACATAGTGCATACCAATCTGTGATGATTACCATTTTCCCTTAGTTTTCCAGGTTTTCCACATAGTTCAGCAAACTCTACAGAGCATATTCTATGCAGGTTAAACTAGCTTTATGGGAACTATTTTGTTAAATATTATATATAGTATATATTTATATCAATTTAGTTATCCAGTTTTTGGCAAAGTTTGGGAAAATTCTCCGGGTTTTCCAGATACCTACATATTGGAGTTTCCCTGAGTGAACTGATATGAACCTTAGTTGTATAGGTTGTATGCATCAGTTGATATAATCTGCAGTTAATATCTGCAATGCATTTTGGGACTTTATTCCCTTCACTCAAATTCCTCGATTCATATTACATATCTGTACATGCCATTTATTACAGTCTCCATGTAATGGTCTCAAGGGGCAGCCTTCTGCTTCGCATACTACTCGACATCAAAACAAACCATGCATGTGACATCCCATCAAAAAAATGTCAGTGATAGATGGAAAAAATTACACTTTTGTTGGGACGTTGCAGGAGGAATGTTGAGGACAAGTTCCAAAATGGGGTGAATGAACATTATGGACATGTGTTTTTATGGTTTTAGTCCAGTTTATAACCTATAAGCAAGAGCCTACAGTAACAGCTATGTCACTTTAGCGTAATAGGCAGTTAAGTGGTAATGTATCAATCTGCTATATAAACACATTGAGATATATCTATAGTAACTCCGTTGTATTGTTTCGAATAGCTACTGTCCTTCGAAAGAAAGATTGACCTAGGGCGGTGCCAATTTCATGTTTTGAAGGGGTGCACGCGGAATTCGCACACCTGCAACCGTGCACCCCTTCAAAATATGAAATTGGCACCGCCCTAGGTCAATCTTTCTTTCGAAGGACAGTATATCATTTCAGATTTATAAGGGGACCCTAAAATTACAAGGGGCGAAAAGTGTCTTGACATATAAGGTGAAAACTTTTTAAAAATATGGTAACATGTGTATTGGAGCAATAATATTTACATATATTAAAATATAATTTGAATCATCCATCGTCATTAAAATGTTCTGCACAATAAGATATATTAAAACCCAACAGTAAATAATAAAGGTGCATGCATCAGCAACATGTAGCCAGATGATTGTGGTAACATGTAGTAATTCTTCAAAATTGTTCTTAAAAGTTAAGCACCCAATTGTAACATCATAACTATGTTAGCAAAACATAATTTACCTATATACGTTATTCATATACTAACAAGAGCAGTTAGAACACACAAGAATGGAAAATTACTGAATGCATATCCTGTACCTTATTTGCAAATTTGCAATCCCAAGTGAAGACTTGAGTACAACAATTTTTCCTCTGGATTTCCAATCAGAATTTGGATTTGCAACGAAATTCCTTCCTCCACTTTAAATCCACTTTATCGTACAACGACTCTTGTTACTGAATGTTGTGCAATTACATCAAACCACCGTGCAGCAACTAAATCCCTTGTCGCATGTCTAGACAAATAAAGGTAGGATAAAGATCTTCTACGCCAAATGTTTATCCACCAAATTGCTCTGTATTCAACAGTGAAGTTCCACCAAGTAGTTTCTATAGAACTGTTTCTTGTTTGGTCAGAGGAACAAGAACACTGCTAACAAAGGCTCAGCTCTTGACAAACTGAAATAAAACCTTCGACCTCACTTTGCATAATTGGCACTGTTGCGAAATAATTTCCCAGTTGACCTTTGCCACTGGCAACAAACTGACAAGTGTTTCTAAAACTCTCAATTTATCGAGTTTACTATTATTAAACTGACTGTCACGCAAGAAAATTATTAGTAAAACTTGCAATAAAGCTGGAAAATTGTATTTTACAAATGGAGTATATGAATAAATATTTATTTCTATTTGAAAAAGTCATTTTTATTTTTATCCATGTAATGGAAATTGCATAATTTAAATTTCAGGTCAAAGTACATCACATATTCCTAACTTGGTAACTTTTCATAATTTGTATATAATGATTAAAGGCCTATTTATTTTCCCCATCAAGAATTTTTGTTTTCATTTTGATACAATTATACAGCCAAACTTAATGTAGGTAACAATAATACCAATTGCATCATTTAGCTTGGGAAAATATAACCAATAACTATACCAATCGGCACGAGAGTTGACACTCCATGGGTTCAGATTATGACGTATGCTACTCTCTAAACAGGGTGCAACATGTACAATTTGCGGACTGGGCTTTGACTGGGCCAACCAAATGGCACCGTGTTTAGAGAGTAGCCTATACGCCATAATCTGAACCCATGGAGTGTCAACTCTCGTGCCGATTGCTATATAAGTTTACATGTCTAAATTGCTATATAATACTCGTAAATGCCTGAATTAATTTTGTTCCTAATCCTATTCCTGCATCATTAAGACAAACAAATGTATCAAAAATGCCCTAGATTGTATAGCACATGAATAATAATAAAAAAAATTGTTTGCTAATTTCTCCCAAAAGTCATTAAACGTTTATATTCTCAACATCACTGCTCCAATTTTAGACTGAATTATGCTTAATATTAGCAATTAGTTTGAAAAAATATAATATTTCCATGTAAGAATTAGAGGGAAACTTGGCAAAACCATTCAATGATTTTTAAATTATGGAACTTGGGTCATTAATTATGGGTAAAGTGCCTACATTTTATTTGCTCCATTGAATAATATTCATAAGCACTAAAAACGAAGCCAAATTTTATATGAGTGATCGTAAATTGCTTCGCATCGAAGCATGAACATTTGCTGAAACCTTTACATAACAAAATGATTGGGAAAAATCCGATTTGCCCCATTTGGGAAAGGATTCTCAAAAGATATGCAAATTTGTACTTCATTGATCATACATCAAAGTCAAGCGGCAATTTGTTATTGCGGTTTTTAGGATATACAGTACTGAATAGAGTTAAGGACTGCATACATACTATACATATATATTATAGCCAAACATCTCAAAACCAAAATGAATATGCAGGGCACTGTGCTACTATACTTCCCCTAAGGGTAAGAAGGTAACACAGGGTCTATGGAGGGTGTGTTTAACACCCATCGTAGCTAATGGGAGTGAGAGTTAACCATCCGCCTAAAACACTGCACCAATCCTGAACAAGCCTCATTTCCCAAACCAGATGGCTGACCCACTTTTGACCCCTTTTGGACCGATGACCCGCCCATGCTCCGCCCTCCATAGACCCTGTATTACCTTCTTACCCTTAGCGGAAGTATAGGAAGAAACTTACACACAGACAGTCACAATGGCAGCTAGAATTTTAATTATACACGTAGTACAGTGCTGGACTAATAAGCACCAATCTTGGAAAAGTTTGTGTGCCAACTTGAAGTCAATTGACCGATGACGTCAGAACATACCCCTATGACCAGGAATTTCAAATAAATTCTTGCCTCCAGATTAATCCTTATCTATCTTATCATGGTGTCAAATTACAGAACAGAAAATTGTCAACAGAGCAATTTTATTTTTCCCATTTCTATACAGTGGTCAACTTTTCAGGTTTAAACAAATTATAAATGTATGCCTGTGTATTATAAAATGTGGTAAACGTTCAAGGGGGCCAGATTAAAGAGGGTCACCCATATGTAAATCCCTTGGGACATTTCGGTTCCATGAAAAAACGGTCAACTTTATCAGGTGGTCAGCATGTGAGGGTGGTCAAGATTACAAGTTTTACTGTACATAGTATACAACACATTATCACTCTTCACTGAACCCCAAATCCAGTGTGTGTCCAGTCCTTACATATAGTCTACGCGCTGGATGTGTTCGGGAAAAGGATTAAGAAATCCCCCCTTCCACCTATTGTCAAGCAATTAAGTGATAATAGAAGGAAGGGGGATTTCTTAATCCTTTTTCCGAACACATCCAGCGCGTAGAATATAATGTAAATTGCCATCCAAGACAAAACTAAGGCTAACACGTATTGTGCACCACTGCATACCAACCATAATTTTGCTTAATTTGTGCAGAGGTGGTTTGTGCAACCCACAACTGGAGTATTTAGTAACCCCTCTAGGTTTTCTGTAGAGGTAAATAACCATATTTACTGGATCTCTCAAGAAAGAAGACGGAGCATGTGAGGCAGCGTGAAAGAGCTTTACGAAAAAGGTCGTTTATAGCTTGAAAACGGATCAATACTAACCCCAAAGTGTGGCTTGTAATCCTTATTAAGGTCCTAAAAGTGTTCATAGTACTCATTCACAAGACGAGATTCAACAATTACAAAATTTTGCCCCTAATCCTCCACAAAGCCGGTAAAGCCAAGTAAATGAATTTCATGATTCAACAAAATGTGGTATGAAACACAAAGTATAAGATTGGAACATTAAGTTTTAATATTTGCCAGATAGGGGGTCAGCTAGCATTGGTGAACCTCCTAACTTAATTACCCCGTTGAACTTTTAAGTGGCAATAACTTTTTTTTAATAATTTTCGCAGAGATTTTGTTGCAACACTTGCTTTCTTCATCGTTTTTCTTTGTGGTGGTTAAGTTTGAGGGTATACCTTACAAAACCATGTCAGTTCACCTTTAAAATGTGATATTTATCCTTATTAATTAATATATTAATGCATCTTGTGCAACTAAACCTCATAAAACAAATTCATATCGCTTAAATATGCTAAAACAGCTGTGAATATAGGGTTAGTGCATCTATTAGAGCTTAGACTTGGTAGATAACAAGTGTATATGGGTATACAAGTCTATGAATAAAAGATGAGAAGTCCCAATGGAATAAAAATTTATGAAAACATGTACTGAGATTTATATAAGTGGCTATTAAATATTCAGCACAATTTGCTGAATTCAGTACAATTTGCGATTTGGAGCAAATAAAATGGTCTTTTTTGTTCAAGGAATTGAATTCAGCATTTTCTTACATTCAACAAAAAAACAAAAAGTTATTTATGGCATTTCGAATAAATCTCTCGCATTTGAAATAAATCTTATCGCATACCACATACCACAAGCAACGTATATGCAATCCACCAGTTTAAAACACATTCATATTATATATTTATATCAATTATATAAATTTCCCTGAGTTTTCCATGTTTAGGCAAAAAAGTAGGCCATTCCCTGAATTTTCTAGGTTTCCCTGAGTGGTATTAACCCTGAATAACTGGTATTTTGTAATATTTTATGTGGTATGTATATACTAATGACTGACTGTTCTCTTTTTTTGTTATTAGGCAGTGGTTTTCCACTTAGGTGAACACCCACTTCACAAATCTTACTTCCAGTGTGTGACATTCAATCACTTTTCTAATGAAGCCGAAGAATTGGCATACAATCTGTTCGTGTTTCTCGCCATGTTTGGACTTCCATTGATTGTCATAGTAGCAACATACAGTGCCATCATAGTTGAAATCTCAACCAAGTCAAGAGAATGTGACGTTGCTAGTATGTATTTCTTCTTTTATTACTCTGTATACAATACATCTTTGTATGAACAGGGCAAGTCAGCTTATACAGTAGGTACATAAAACATTTAAAACTTTTCCCTGTGGAAGAAACGATGTCCCACAGTGCTTTGCCCACTACAATGATGTCACAACAGGGTGAACCAATCACATGTCAGCTCAAGTAAAAAAACTGAAAGTACACATGTTTGCAGTTTTTTTCTACATTATATTCACCATGGCATTTTTATAATATTTTTACAAGGGTTGATATAAAAATTTAAAAAGCTAAATTTAAAAGAATAAAATTGTGCTGTTCAAATAAATATTTCCAGCAAAGAGTCAGGAAAATATTTCATTACATACTATCTATACTATACCAATTTAAAACTGACAATGCAGACTTGCCCTCGACATATTGTAAAGTAAAATAAGGAATAAATTGTATTTTATATACGTAGGCTTTGTTATAACGAAAACCAAAAGTTATTGGCTCTACTATACAATTTATTGAAGCCCAGTATCTTTGTTATTATGTATATGCAATACAGCCACATGGCATACATAAATATCTTCAAGTGCGTTATTATTAAACGCACAACGTAATCAAATTATGCAAAGTTCATATGGAATGGATCTGGTATTCTCAAATTGGCAATTTTTTCAGAGGTCATACCCGAAAAATTAGAAATTATAGGTTTCAAATAGAAATAAGGTTTTTATAGGTACTTTTTCACGCAAATGTAGAATATTATAGGTTTTTAAATGAAATTTTAAGTTGTTTCCTTGTTTTATGTGCGATAAGTGAATGTTTCTTTAATCTATAGCCTTAAAATTACTTTCGTACCTTTCATGGTAATTTTAAAAGAGAAAAAAACTGTGTTTGGAGCCAAGAGGAGATAAAAACACATAAGAGTAATATCCAAATTCAGAATATAAAGTAGCTTACAAAAATTAACTACTGTCCTTCCAAAGAAAGATTGAGCCAGGACGATGCCAAGGAGAAGTTTTGAAGGGGTGCACGGTTGCAGATGCTCAGGCTATGACGCTCAATGACTGCTGCTAGTGTTGCCACAAACTGCAACTCTGCACCCTTTCAAAACTGGTCCTTAATTGGCACCGTCCTGGCTCAATCTTTCTTTGGAAGGACAGTACTTCCCATATAATTAAGTTTGCTTCATGTAAGATGAACTTCCAATTAATTTCTAAGAAACTACTCGGCGGAAAATTTTCAAACTTCAAACAACAATTAGGTATGGTTGGTATGGTGTAAACTCTTTGTTAACAATGTTTGGGCGAAATCTAAAATCATGCAAATTAAACTAGTCAGTTCACCTTTAAACCCAGCATTGCGTTACTTTCACTCTTTACATTACGAAGAGCGGGTAGCTAGCTTAAACATTAGGAGTGACTTTGAAAACTTGAACCGTTATCTATTGATAGGTCCACGTCGCAAAACTTGCAACGGTGACGTTCGGTTACGAAGGTCTGGCACAGTAACGCTGCACAGGGCACGTACGAAAATACTGCGCTTGACGTTCATCGTGGTCGCAGTGTTCATCTTATGCTGGACGCCGTATAACGTCATGTGTGTGATGTTTTGGGTGGACAGGACCACTGCAAGAACAGTGCCATTCCCTGTGCAGAGAGCGTTGTTCCTGTTCGCCGCATCGAATTCCTGCATGAACCCCATCGTGTATGGAATATTCATGATAAACTGCACCTCACTCATGAGAGTCGCGCGACCAACGGTATAACTCAACAACAAAATCTGCACATTCACCCTTTAATTGCCCCCACACACTAACATATCCATTTCTATACCATAATCATGGAACCAAGAGGCACCCGGTAATGAAATCCTTGACATCACCTCCCCAGTGTGGTGGCATGGTGGGGTGTCATTTGCGTTGGTCAATGCAAACTGTTTGACCAATGGCACCCCACCGCACCACCCCACCTTACCACCCATCGTATCTCATCGCAGTTCGTGTCAAGGATTTCATTACCTGGCGCCACCTTGCATGGAACTAATATATTTTTTGTTGGTTCAGGACTAGGCACTAGCTTTGCAATAGCATATAATGCTCTGGCAAAGTCATATATGAAGCCAGGTTATAGTTAGATCAAGGGTAAGAATGAAACAACTGGGTCTATGGAGAGCGTGCCTTCAGACTACTAGTCTCTCTGAAAAGGAGCATTAATAGCAGGAAGAACGGGAACACGAGCTCGTGCTCAAGAGGGTAGGGCAAACTTTGCACAACCAATTCCAGCCCACATATTTTATAAGCCCTACCCCTGATTTACTCCCTTCTTCTTGACATTAAAGCGTTTCAAGGCAAGTACAGGTACCTGAACCACTGTTCCTACCAGAGTTGGCAGTGCAAAGTTCAGAAGCAGTTTTGTGAAGAAACTCTAGAGAATGTGGGAAGATACCTTAGTTTTAGTATTGGTCCCTGTCTCACCCAGTTGCAGCTCTGTGTGCTATGGGTGTGGCTTCTGATGTCATATATCGCAAAACAAATCTCTTCACCAGCCTTGCTCTACCAACGGAGCTGATTTCTATAGTCTAGTCAATGTGAAATGACGTCAGAAGCCATTCACATAGCACACCTATATAGCTGCCACGCGATGAGGCAGGGATCAATAATAAAACTGAGACCTTTGCCAGTTTACCCACATCCCCTAGAGTTTCAATACGGCCATTTCCATGAACAGACTTTCATGTAGGAATGTGATGTAGCCATTAGCAACAGTAGTTGTGATGTCACACATTGTTCAGCATAAGATTGGGTGCATGGTTGCAGGTGTGCAGGCTATGACGCGCAATGACGGCTGCTAGTGTTGTCACAAACTGGGAATAGAGTAGGCTGAGAAGACTAGGTCACATGATCAGTGGTTCTCCCACCAAATCGTGGTACTAAATCAAGTACTAAATAATGGGACAGCAATCAGGTAGAATGTGGATAACCATAAATCCGCTGATCACATGATCAAAGCTTTCTAGCACTACTTTCTACTAGCATTGACCAAGACACATTCAATAAATGCCCACAGGTGGTGTGAACAGGCCAAGGCTTCAGAGCAGTAGCTACAGGGGACGGAAAGTATGATGACATTAGCCAATCACTAGTCGCCATTACTCCCTGTATAACAGCAAATATGGTGTTTAGTCCTGAACCTGGAGTATATTGTGTCCTTGTTATGATGTATGGTTGAAATACGTATAATGGGGGTACACATCGAATTAATAATCGACTGCCAAATGAAAAGGTCCCAGAAAAGTGCCAGACACTAATTACTATACAACCAGTAAACCAAAAATAACATGTCAATATTCTTGACAAAGCACAACCTTTAATTAGAAGTCTATTGTAACCCATAATCCATCCAAATCATTTGACGGTCGTTTGTTATATCCACATCGTGTTCACAAAGATTCAACAGTATTTTGTAATATATTAATTTATTAAATATAAGATATCCATAAAATAAACCGGAGTAACTATTACAGAATATCAATCAATAAATACAAATGTAACATTGTAAATTATTGAGAGGAAAAACTCTAGGCTATTCTTGTGGACATCTTGTATGTATATATATTTTTTAAAAAGTTGTTTTAAACTTATGAAACAGTCCTTCCATAATAAATGTATAGTTCGTAATCTTATACAGTCAAGTGTAATTAAACTGCAATTAAATAATTAAACCACATTGATTAACTATCTTTAACTATCTATTATTCTTTGTATCACATTCAAATATGAAAAACGTATTGTTAAAGGGAAAAATAACAAATATGGATTGCATTTTGCTTTTCGTTGAAACATGCATTAAACATTTCCAGACATAACAGCCACATAAAACTTCAAAATATATTATTTGACTAATGCTCCAAATGCTCTGCAATGAACACTCAACAGTCATCTGCTAATTAAGAGTGACAACTAAATATCTCACCCAGAAGAAATTCAAGGAAAGAACAGAATATTTATTGTTTGCAAAGTGCTGAAAAATCATTAAATCCATTAAACAAGAAAAATTAATAGTACTATTATGTTAATTGAAGGTTGAACGCCTCAGAAAGAGCCCTTACACAAAAGACAAATACAGTTCAGTTTCTCAAATACAACCAAGTTTTCCTTAAAAATCACCATTTAATCGAACAAACCTCAATTTTCATTCATAAGGCAGCAAACATTAATCATTTGCAATTTTAAAACCATGATTTAAATGTCATAATTTCTAAGATTCTACTTTTGTTTTTTCCTCATTTCCTTAATCCTTGTAAATTTGCCCAAATTTGCTGCGTATAACGTATAATATTCCACAGATCATCTGCAGATTGTGTTATTACACTTGGATTTCCATACACAGTATAAGAATGTAGTTTAAATCTGCAGATTAAGGTGGACATTTTTACAATTTGAAAAGATATAAAAAAAATCAACATTTCAGGTGTCAGAACATAATTAATGTTAAAACAATATGCAATGCCCATTTCTTTAATTAGAAGCTATACAGCTAGAGAATAACACTGACATGGATTCATTGAAAGTCCCAAATAGAATTATAAAACAAAGAAAATTATAAATGAAATAGACACAATTTAAGCCTACTTTTCTTTTTGGAACCACTTCACTGTATACTTCCAATCAAAGAAATGGGTGAACCGCCAATTGTTTTTGATCTTAAGTTGCATTTTTGGAAGTTTAATTTGCAGGTCCTGGGTGTGCAGCGATCTCAGTATCTTGGAACCACTACTTCTACAGCAGCAAGTGAACTGTCGTGCAATCAGGTCCAATTTTCTTTAACATCTTTAACAACTCGTAAGAAGTGATATTAAAGAAAATGTGTTAACCAAAGATCTCAAAGAGGAAAACATCAGTGAATCCAATGATGAGGAAACTGAACCAGACAACGAAGGACTGGACAAGAACAAACACCATTTCGACAACATCCCACATTGTACCGGTGTGATTGTACCAGGATTGTATCGATTGGCGACAATAACCTTATATTATTGAATAATTCTTTCTCGTAATAGAAGTTTCACATTATTGTATATACATGTTGCATGTGACTTTACGTTAAGTGTTAACTATCACTTGTTTAAAAGGTGAACTGATACGGTTTTGGAACATACCCTAAAAAGTTCTGTTTATCGATACGATGCCAATAAAACATTGGCACTAACGAAAGTTTTGTCAAAATTGGTATAAATAAGTTCAGACTAGTTAAAGTTTTAACGCAGCCTTGGTGTCATAGATGTGCGATGTCACGGATCTGGTGTTATAATGTTATGTGGCGAAATGAGCGCCGCCCAATGAGACCAATCATCAACAATCGGCTAGAGCGTCATAGCCGTTTCAGGCAATGAAAGCATTGACAGACTTGTGTCTCTTGTGATCAGCTGCACGGATTTTCATGTTGTTATAACATTTGAACAAATGGCTTAAAAAGTCTGAAAAAATTCAGTAATATTCCCAATTATGTGCTTCATGAATTGGCCGACTCACAAAAGAGTCGGTGACGCGACCTATAGCAGTGTCAGTTCACGTTTAAGTATGCTCACATCACGAGTAATATTTTTTTCAAAATGCCATAAAAGACAGAAGCATGCTCTTATGCAGAAGTTGTTATACGTACTCTATCCAGATTCCAGAGTTTAGAAGAGGTGAAACGTCACGCGGGCGTCCCACCTTCCTTTAAAGGTGAACTGACAGGGCGGAAAAAGTGGACCATGACCAACCCTGCCATTTGATAAATTTGGACTACCCGCCAATTAGCCTGTCAATGATTAGCCAAAAAGGGCATTCGAGGCATTAACCATAGTCCACTTTTCCCGCCCTGTCAGTTCACCTTTAAGTCCTAAATAGTTATTGGTTTATGTGTGGTCAATGAGATTAGTGCGCCATGTGACAATTCACCTCTTCTAAACTCTGGATAGGGTATAGTTAGTTTAAGGAAAACAATGAAACTACAGGGTCTATGGCGGGTGTGTCTTCAAATAGGTTCCCTTTCGAAAGGTTTCTTCAGTATGTACCAGGAAGAGGACAGGAAATTAAGGAGGGGCTTATAACAAGGTAGGCTTTCATTGCAAAAATGAGTGGTCAGACTGTTGGCCACCCAACTATACCTAAGCCCCACCTCTTGCTCCTCCCCTTTCTGGTGTTAGGCTCAGTTGAAAGAGAACTGGTGTGAAGACACACCCTCCAAATCCTTCTAAGGTTATTTTCTTACCCCTACTGTGACTATACAAAATGGTTTTACTGTACTTTTTCAAAAAATAATAACTATAGTTCTTACAATTCATAATAATTTCACTTTGAATCTCCCAGTATAATTTAGTTCTCTATCAGTGTCAATTAATATCAATATGATATATAAATGAAATATAAGAACCAAGTGAATTATATATGGTTTGCAATATGTATAGGTATAAATACCAAATCTGCATTTTCATTAAATCAAATTGCATTTATTGAAGTTGGGAATTGCTTTAAAACTTTAACCAATATATTTGCAGGTGCTCAGCATTTTCTAATGAGTAGAAATTAATTAGCGAATTATATGCATTAATTAAATGCAATATTATGTATTAAAATTGCCAGCGGATTGCTAATGACATTAACATTTTCCAGTTTTTGCATACAAAGTCCTTAGAAAGTTCTTGCATCTTAGGTATGTACCCCCTATATACAAATTTAAATAAATTTTACAACTTATACGTGTTTCTTTTCAGTTCCATGTCTTCCCTTATTATTCTAAATAGGGCTATTGTAAATTAAACTTTCTATACTTCTAATTTTATACCTATACTAGATTAGTAAATTTATTTTAATAACTTGACACTATATATTATAATATATTGTTCCTGCTCATTCTAATCTAAAAATGTATGTTTGTGAATACTAATCGCAAAATAACTTTTGTAATGATGTATCATCCTAATTGTAAAAATGTTTCCAGTGAAATAAAGTTTACCTATACTAGATTTGAGAGATTGCTAAGTTCCCCAACTCTAAAAGATGAACGATTATACCCTATAGAGAATAACAAAGCCATCAATGCCTGTAAGTGTACAGCAAAATCCAATTCCAACTGAAAGGTTCCAGATAAGAACTGCAGCTTTAAAACATGTTTGATCTATTTTACAGGGCTTGCATTTCAGGGCGCTGCCAACACATTTATCTTTCCAGTAGCACAGTAATATAACAACTTTAATGGACCACACTTTTAATTAAACCTATAGTTTCCAAGTATAATGTGGAAAAACCAACAACATCTTCCTAACAAGAACAATATTATGATTTTCTAATTATTTCTGTGTAAATATGTATATGTATATAATACAGGGAAACCTGTCTAAACCGGAAACTTGTCTAAAAAATGTATAAAACGGAAGTGTTTTAGTCCCTTGGAGGCAGTTTCCGTAATAAAATCACTGTCTATAGAGGAAACCTGTTTAGAACGGAAATATTTCTGATTCCGTGGGTTTTCTGTTAACTTATACACAGGTTTTACCATATTAAACAAGCAGAATCACTTGATGTTAGGATAATATACTGTTCAGTTATAGGGCAAAGGTTGGGAGGAGATCCAACTAATGAAGAAAATTCCCTACCATGAAATGTTGATGACGAAGGCTGCACTTCATTATGGTGGGCACTTGTTGATGACAGAAGACACCTTGTATGGCAAGTGAAGTCACGTGACCTGACGTCTTAGTAGCGTCATCACCAAGTCTAGTACAAAATGCCCAGGCACCAATCCAACAGCTCATAACTTGGCCAACATTTCCAAGACCGCAATATCTGAAAAAGTTAACGGTATAATCAGCTTTTACCAGAAACTACAACATAGGACTAGCATCCATAAAACCAAGGTTTGTACACTTCTCTGAATACTTTCTTTATTGTTAGAATTTATTTTATAATGGATGTATTCAACCTTAAACCAAAATCATGATTGCATAATCTGATGATTATAATTTATTAACATCTGATTGTAAGTTTGAATGGACCTATAAACAAAATATGGCTTCTCTGCAGCAGTTGTATGTCAAAATCCAATCCAAATGATTATTATAAACTGGTTGGCAAGACAGATTGAGATATTCTGGTAGTTAATATGATCATGGTCAGAGTAATAAAAAAATATCAAAACCATGATTCAGGAAATAAGGCAAA
This sequence comes from Glomeris marginata, assembly GCA_034696005.1. Taxonomy (NCBI): domain Eukaryota; kingdom Metazoa; phylum Arthropoda; class Diplopoda; order Glomerida; family Glomeridae; genus Glomeris; species Glomeris marginata. Next base: position 10,232 of record JAQFZQ010000542.1, on the reverse strand, counting down.
TATAATTATGCTAAATATAATGTAATGAAATAGTATATCTCAGTTCTATAACTCATTTAGGACATATTCAATTAGTAATTCAGATACAATGCCATGTTAGCATTAATTAATAGAAATCCGTGCATTCATCCGAAATAACTGACTTCGGGTAATGAAATCAAAGTTAATTTCATTACAGTTCATTATATCACCATAATTATTATTAACCTCGTATCACTTGCATCAATGAACTTCAACCCAGCAAAACTCAATACTCAATACCCTATATATACCCTCACGAAATTTATATATAAAGTTTTGCATATGAAACAGATTATATAATGGTTTTGAAGCACATTTGGTTAGCAATATCAATAATAAGATATATAATTAAAATATAAACATTATTCAGTGCAACAATCATTATTCTGACTAGCTAAGAAAAGGTAAATATACACAACCATACTGATATTATTAGTCTTTTATAGCTGCTTGGAATAATCTTCAGACATGTCAAACACATCTCTACAGGGACAATCACAAATCGAGCATTGGACCATTAACATAGCCGCCATTCCCAATGACAGCAACAGTATCTCAACATCCAGCAACTTATCTGAAGGACTAAGTGAGGATATGCGTTTTACCGACACCAATGTGATGGTCATCACTGTCTTAAGCATCATAATGATCATCTCCACATTCGGAAACACCATAGTTTTATGTGCACTAAGTCAAAAGCAGAGACAACGGCATTCAAGAGTGAACATCATGTTGTTCCACCTAGCCATTGCTGACCTGATAGTCACCCTGATAATGATGCCGATGGAAATTGGATGGGCATGGACTGTGCAATGGATGGCAGGTGACATTATGTGTCGAATAATGATGTTCTTGCGAGCATTCGGACTGTACTTGTCATCGTTCGTGCTCGTGTGCATCAGCGTTGACCGGTACTTCGCGGTCATGCAGCCGCTAAGGGTCAACAGCTCTGATAGAAGGGTCAGAATTATGCTGGGATTTGCTTGGATGGCAAGTGCTCTGTGTAGTGTACCACAGGTAGGTACTAGGTTTTAAATATTAGCCGATTTCAATCATATTTACATATCTCTTACAAAGGAAGCTTATCGCATCAAAAACCGCAGAGTTGGTGTAAGCACATGTGAACAGGGCCAGAGCTAGTGGTCAAATGAAGTTTTAATAACTATATCAATACCGATACACCAATATCGATACACTAATATCAATACACCAATACCTATATTGCAACATGACAAAAAACCATTATAAAATTTTTGAAAATAAATATTACTTTAATTAATGATATAACAATACAGAATAATGAATATCTTAATGCAGCCTTAAATATAAAGACATGCATGCTCTTTGTAAGAGGCAGACTTTCCCTGATAAGCAATTGTCTAGCTGTCCCCATCACTGTATGGCCCCCGCACGACACAAAATCCCATCTGTAGCCACATACGTATAAGAAAATGTGGATAGTCTATGATTTATCTGGTAGATCTTTTTGACAAAATTATGAATGAACAATATTTTAATCTTTAAAAAGCTGTTTAAGTGATAAAACGAACAAAACATAACTTAAAACAGTTATTTTTGGCAACAGAGCAATACAGTACATTAAATAAAGAGGACACTAGAGATTTCAGATTTATGACTGGATTACTCTCAAGGAGGCTTTAAAGCAGTAAATTTCGTTTTTATTGTGTGGTTGGCTATAAAGTGAAAATACACAAGGGACAATACAGTATACCACACAAGTAAATATAACTTCATATAAAGTAAATGTTATTGATTTAATTATATCCATGATTTTTGCTTAAATTTATTGGTTAAAATTGTACTAAACTGTACACTTTCTGAATGACCAATAAAACCATGCTGTGAATCCCATCTATTTCTTGCCTGTTTTTGACAGTATTTTTCCCACATAACATTGTAAGATGGGAGAATATTTCAGAGATGGGTTTTGTATAGTTTTTCTTTTACCATTTCTACTTTTTCAAGAAATCGATAGAAGTAAAATGACAATATGTGTAGCACAAGGAAAGACAATAGGAAATGTTGGAATGGACTATTCTAAAAGCACAGACATCCTGTTTTCAACCAATTTGCTTGCATGCCATGAATGCACATTGAAGTCTAATGTTTTGTTTTTATTGATCGAGAATATAAACTGAATTTAAGAAAGTCTTTTTCAACAAGGTCAAGCAAAAATGGTATACAAACTTATAACATAAATTAATGAACAGGGTGTTTATAAGAATATTCAAAAACCGAACATCATGACTTAATAATCAATTGCAATTTACAAAAATATGATTTTGCATACAGGAAATTATTGTCCTTAATTATAATTATATAATTTATTTGTTTGTTTGTTTATTTGTTTATGTATTTATTTACTTATTTATTTATTCATCTATTCATTTATTTATTCATTTATTCATTTAATTATTTATTCTAATGAATATATATTTGGTGAAGTGTATATATAGTATTGCATTGAAAAAGAATGCCAAATTATAAAGGCTACAACACATCAAGACTTTTTTGATAATTAAATCTCCTTGATTCAATACAAGAGCATTTCTATGGGAAATTCCATTTAGGAAATATAACCTTCAGGCTATATTCAATTTACTGTTGTGTGCATATGCTATTTTTATAAGAGTATAACAAATGGTGTCTACTCACTTCCGAGACATGTAATGAAATGTATTTGCTATATATAAAAGAGGCCCTTTGGCATTTATTTACTTGGGAGGAAACGTGTCAACATATAATGCAATTTCATGAGCAGCAAGACATTTCATTGTACAGACACCAACTACAGAAAAGAACCAATATATGAAGCATTAGACACCCTAGGGGGTCGATTTCTGTCAATCTTTACCTTTAGTACTATCACCTGCAAGTGTCACTATTTTCAGTTTCTTTTACCACTATATTGGCAAAAAATAGTTGGAAAGCAACAGCTGTTCATGAAATCAATATGAAATGCTGCAAAAATCCAATTCCTAAAGTTAGCACCCATATCTCCATTTTTTAACATAAAATTCATACCTATATGGTTCAAACTATCTGTGATTGCCATTTTTTCTTGAGTTTTCCAGGTTTTCCATAGTGCTTAGGCAAAATTGCCAGAGAATATTCTAAGTAAGTTGAACTAGTTTTATATTACAAGCATTTGTCAAAATAATTTTAATTTAAAATCACGTTCAAATTGCATAATATATACTGATATCAGTTGAATCCAGATTTTTGCAAAATTCTGACAAATTCCATGAATTCTTTGTTAAAATTTAAATTCCAGGAGTTATACAAATTTTCCAATATGTTTACAATGTTCAATAAAACTTCCACTTTAAACAGGTTCAATACTTGTTAATTTAAGTTCCATAAGTACCAGAATATTGTTTTCCATGTTTTCCATCATAAAAGTAATACAATCAAAACAATTTTGGAAATACTAATAATTTTCCAACATAAACAGGTTTCAATCACTGCATGTATTTGAAGAAATAAAACATTTGCAATAATTGTAATAAATAAACTTCATATTTTAGCACTACGTTTCAATAATGTCCAAATTTTAATTTTAAAATAATTGTATTTATGGATATTCATCGAAAACGTTTTGGACAATATGCTACAAAAAACAGCTATGACATTCACCAGACAAAAGATTAATTCGTGGAAATATTCTCCTCCAGGTCAGAAATAGGTTGTATCAACACTTATAAGTGTCCTGTTTATATAACTGGAATAACAGTCTGTTAATACACAGATGCATCCAACGTTAGACATTTATACATTAAAAGTATCATTATTACATAATTCAATTAATGATAATGTCACACATTCAGAGTAATTCTTAATTCAGTTCTATTCTTAAACAAATTCTTCCAAACTATAACGAAAAACCAAATTTGACTTATATTTTAATTTGAGATGGTCTCTAGCTGCTCTATTATTATTTTATGTAGCCCTATGCAATATCAAAGTCCTTCAGTCGACTAGCATAGCAAATATAACAAGCCTGAATTTAGATCAGTATCCCAAAAACAAACAGTAAGTGTGAAAAAAATGAATGAACACACAGTAGATATACATTTGTCATGTAAACTTTCAAATTCTACAGACCATTCATTGAACACTCAAGTCTTTGTATTGAACAATGTTTGTTCACTCAAGATTGTGTTTAAGTTGGTTATTCCTGATAAAACAATCTCTCAGCAGTGGAAACACTTCCAGTATTGCACCACTGTTTCCAAATGAACAACATATCCTTCAAAATATACTCAAAATTATATTTCACAAATCATGATTTCCCAATTAAAATTCTGAATTTATTTTTAAAGGTGAACTGATAGAGGTTTTGTAAGGTACCCTGAAACTTAACCTACACTAAGAAAAACCATGAAGAAAGCAAGTGTTGCAACAAAATCTGTGGAAATTAGTAAAAAAATGTTATTATCATTTATATTCGGTGGGGTAATTAAGTTAGGAGGTTCCCCTATGTAATCCGACCTCCTATCTAGCAAACTTTAAAACTTTTAAGTGCTAATAACTTTGTGTTTTATTAATTACCACAGAGGTTTTGTTGAAGCATTTGATTTCATTAATGTTTATTTTTATGTATAGGCATATTATTTTAATGTTGCCAATAAACAATAAAACAAGATTAAAGCCAAATACAGTCAATAAAGTCTAGTTTTTAGTGCAGAATCAAACCAGTTTTATATTCAATTTTATATTCAATTTATCAACATTTGTTGGGTAGGGTATTGCAAAGCACACAAGGATTTGGGAAACACTTTTCTTTTATTGTGCAAGATATATTTAGAGCTTGAGCTTTAAATTCTTTTCCTCTACACTGAAGGAATAGTAAAAAAAGAGCCAAACTCAATTGTGTAGGCGTTTGTTCTACTTTTTTTAATTACCATATAGGAAATAGTAATGAGGTTATGCAAGTTGCATCATGATTGAAAAAAGTTAATCAAGAATAGTGTTGCATCATCTTCCAAGATTGAAAATAACACCCAATACCCTGGATCAAATTCAACATTCAAAATTACTCCATACTTCATTTCCAAAGCATTAATTGCACAAGTAATTCCATGAATTAGTAATTCAATCATTTAAGTTCTCAATTAATCAATATTATAGTATACTAGTACATCCACATAATCCAGGACCTATCAGTATATTTATTCTGACAGTTGCTAATACAATATACTAATGTATCCCATTTGTATTATGTGGTGTATACGCTATAACAAGTCAGTTCGGCATTTGGAAGGTCCTATACATCAAAGGTTTTAATTAAGTTTGTAATAAGAACTTGATTAGAAAGAAGGCAACTAAATTAATAAGTGGCATGATGTCTTGACATACAAAAAAATAGTGTAAGTTATAAAGATGAACTGAAACTGCTTCGCGCGTAATAAATCCTGCATTTCGATTTATTTCTTTAACTATATTACACTTCTAACCTTCAATATCATTTTAAATATCTAAACTAGCATCTAGTATTTTAGTATATATTTAGGAAAATTCGACTTCATTCGGAGGGTTTTCGCGCAAGCCGAGGACTGACTGTACACCTTCATCGAAAGCCACCTGTGCTTCAAACTTATTTGGCATCAAATGTTTACATAATAACAGACCTTAAAGTTAAATAAGGATTCAACGAATGACTACCAGTCACTAGGCCCTTTTGTTACCAAACAGATAAATAAGCAAATGTTTATCCAACATGGAACCCTAATATAGCTTTTTGTGAAGTAAAACACAAACAAGCCATACACTTCTAGCAAGTGTCTGCTACAACCAATCCAACAGCATAGTGCATTTCTCCATTTAGCCATATTAACTTCTTCTAAAAGACACCATTATATGGAGCTGAATATAGCACTTAGCAGAACATGGCATTCGTTTTCAATTTAAAAGGGCAACATGAAAAACAGTTTCCCTTCTCAAACGGTTTCTAAGTCATTGGTTTGATCAACTATATTAATTATGTATAAAGTATGATGAGTACATCAATATTGAGCCATTACTTTGGGCCATAAGAACATGGGAGAAAATTAATAAAATAGAGCACACATAACTTTTAACTATATACCGTGTCCATATTCAAGATTGCGCCAAGAGGGATTTCAGTAGAGTCTTACTTTGGATGTACTAAAACGTTGTAACGAATGAAAACACTATTATGGGGCTGACAAACAATAGTATTGCATGTTTTCATTGGCTAAAACATTTAGTACATTAATAAATAGGATCTTACATCATGTATTCGAATTCAACTCGGTGCAACTTTGAATGCGGACGCAGTATAGAACAAATAAAAAGTTTTTTTTTCAACTATATGTACCGTGAAATTGCTGTAATAAGAATCTAAGAAACATATATATTTACTGGACACAAATAATTCCTGAAATGTTGAATAATGCATGCGGTGAATACTCGGTGTCCGTGACGCGAACCCAACTATTGACCGAATTGGAAACATCCACACTGTTGCAAACACTAACACAATTACAGAAACAGACACCTTGTCTGGAAATATGTACCACAATCAAATTATACCTTGTATAAGGTCTCTTTCACATATAAAAGTTCAGACAATAGAAAAATAGAAACACATAAAAAGGAACATTTGATTTACCTTTTTCATATCCAAAGTTGAAATGTGAGACTGCAACCAATGAGCTGCAACAAAGGTCTTCTTCATCCATTTCAAATGCTCTCAGTATTGCAGAAGCCATTGTTAAGCAAGATTGTCCAATTGCATCCAGCTGTGCACCATCCAACTAAATCCCTTTGCAAACCTAGACAAATAAAAGCAAGATAGCATTTCTTTACAAAAAAATGTTATCCACAGAAATTCTAGCACTGAAACAAAAACAATAATTGTACTTTCTTAATAGGTATCATTATGAAAGAACCACACCTGCTCAATGTATAATAAAAAACTCTGCACTGACATGAAGTCATAATATTTTCCAGACTTCCAGCCTCAATTTGCATTTACTATAATTTCACTGTTGTGAAATAATTGGCCACATGGCCTCAAGGTTCATGTGCAAACAAGTTCTCAAGGACAATAACGAGAGCAATTTAAATTTGCAAATTTCGCAATAAAAATCTGAAAAGTAAAATGTGTAATTTTAGCCAAGAAGCATTTAAAGATATCAAATATGAACATAATGAAATTATTTATTATATATGTATCAATATTTGAGCTGCACTTTAAACGTGTCCTTGAGGTTTTGCAAAATTATAACTGTATTGAGTATAATTGCCATTTTAAAAATGAATATTTTTTTTCATTATTATGTTCTATTTTTACATATATATTTTATAGTAATTTTGCAACGTAAGGAAGTACTAATATTTGGCAAAACCTACAAATATAATAATATACGTACGATATTGCTGGCATTTATCTGTATTCACAGAAAATGTCACATATATTTAATATAACCACTATAAACATATAAATTCAGCTATACCTTTTTAAACTTGTATAATGTGATAGTTTTCAATTTTGAAATTAATGCTGCTATCGTCAATTCTTTAAAATTTAGGGGCTGAAGGCCCTTGAAAACGTAGCCAGAATTTACGAATTTGTATATCTTTTACCGTTTGTAACGCAAATTTAAATTGAGAACGGTTTAGACTTTCTGCTTACCATGTATAATTACTTCTGACATCCGTATTGAACGTGTACTTGAGATATTCATGTTAAATTCGCCGATTACTTGTGCAGTTAGTTAAAAAGTTACGATAATGCAAACAGGTCGTCTTCCCATCGATCGTAAAACTCCGCCATTGACGCGGCTCAAACCGATGTGACGTCGACCCTAACAGGACACTGTGACGCCATGGCGCCTAAACGTCCACAATATCTAAACTTTATTAAACATTTATAAAATTACCGTTTAATTCCGCCAATCGTTATCTATGCCATTTATCAAAGATGCAACTTTCACAGAATATACCTTATTAAAATATTCCTAATTCCAGATTTTGAAATCTTATCCTTATATATTATTTCCAATTACAAATGCAAATTTAATTTTGATCAATAATTGCAACTATAATCAAGAGTGCTATAATTTATTGGTTTATTGATTATCATACTCTTGATTTAGAAACAATATTATAAATCTATATTTAATTAGAGCCTACTATTTGTATGTAATTATTAGCATGAGATTTGGTTATTAGATTTCCCTCACGTCATCAAGTCAGGGAAATTAGAATAATAAAAAGTAATGCATGCAACACAAATTCGTATTTTGCATTATTATAATTAAATATAATAATGAATACTATCTTGGAAATAGCAATTACTTATAAGGTCGTCCATTATAATGAAAACACACCAATGTATAATGATCATTCTCAATTAAGAGGGTATTCAACTTTATTGTTTTGTTTAAATTATCTTCCATTTAATTTAGGCAGTCGTTTTCCATCTGGATCAACACGAACACCACAAATGGTACATCCAGTGTGTGACATTCAATCACTTTTCAAATGATGCCGAAGAATTGGCGTACAATCTGTTCGTGTTTCTCGCCATGTTTGGACTTCCATTGATTGTCATAGTAGCAACATACAGTGCCATCATAGTTGAAATCTCAACCAAGTCAAGAGAATGTGAAGTCAGTAGGTATTACTTCCTAACTTAATTCCAACAAAGTATACAACACAGTGAGTACAAGCTCAAAATTCCCAATGACATTTTAGCACAGTCCTTAAAATGCCCTTTGAATTAAGATTAAACTAATGCTGCCAATAAATCTAGGGACAGATTTTGGTACTATACATTTTGCAATCAAGATACTTGTCAATAAACTTTCTTATAAAGGTTTAACCTTGGTTTAACTTGGGATCATCAATAGTATCAACTTAATTAGATTACAATTGGAAAAGTCTTAATTCTGGATGAACTGGTCCCATGTCCGAGCTAGCTTCTGACATACGAATTTCTTAAGTTGGAAACATTAGAACACTGTCACCCTAATTATCAGGTATCACTCCTTGGTATCACAAAGACAAAATGGTGGAATTGGCAAGGTTCTTTCAATGCGCATTGATACGCCACGAAGTGGAGGTTGAGAGTTCCAAACTGACCAATTGATTAGAGTCTGGATTTTGTCTATTGATAGGTCATCTTCACAGAACTTGCAAAGGTGATGTCCGGTTAAGAAGGTCTGGAACAGTTGCATTGCACCGAGCTCGTACAAGGATTCTGCGCTTGACTTTCATCGTGGTCGCGGTGTTCATCTTGTGTTGGACACCGTACTACGCAATGTCTGCGATGTTCTGGTTGGACAAGACCACTGCCAATAAAATGCCATACCGTTTGCAAAGGGCCCTGTTCTTGTTCGCAGCATCAAATTCCTGCATGAACCCCATCGTTTATGGAATATTCATGATAGACTGCACATCGATCACGAAAACTACAAGGCCCAAGGTACTATCAATGAATTGATGCGTGTCCTACTGTTAAGCTGCATTTTTTAACAGTTTAAATTTTCCAGGTCCGTGGACCACATCAATCTAGGTCTGCTGGAACTTCATCCGCAAGTGAACAGTCAGCCACTCAGGTTCATTTCTAATTTACGCAAACTGCAACTTCTACGGCATATTTTAGAGTAACATGTATTTTTAAAAACGTTAACAAAAGATCACCAAGAACACTTCATTGTATTCAGTGACACGAAAATTGAACCAGGCAACCGAGGCTGGACTGGGTTTAAATTGTTTAAGACCAAACCTTGCATTGCGTTGATACCGCAATATTCACCATAGACAATTGACATATTGAATACTCGTTGCGTGCATAAATTAAACTCATTTGATGCAATTTGCTTATTTTAATTTATACATAATTAACTTCCAATAAGACTTCCACATTTTACGTACACGGCAAGATTTTCAGCATTGCCGTAATGCCGCCGGCTTGTCATCGCTCGTAAAAATCTCACTTATTTTCAATTAAATCAAATACATCAGTAAAGCCTGATTCACAAGCTTGCTTCAACACATGCGTTGCATCAAATTCGTCCGTCGGGGACGCGCGTCATTGTTGCGTCGGCTGAGAACATAGTTGCAGCACTGACAAACTTCGCCGCTGCACTTCACTGTTTCGAGCGTCATGATGCACCAACACTTGAGTTGGTATGTTTCAACTTCAACGCAAGTGTTCG
>JAQFZQ010000541.1:0-31046 GCA_034696005.1 Glomeris marginata | reverse complement strand
CTCCCCGACGGGGAATCGAACCCCGGTCTCCCGCGTGACAGGCGGGGATACTAACCACTATACTATCGAGGACACATTTGGTAAGCCACAAAGTTGATTAGAACAGAGTGACCTTGAATTGGTGCATTGCATCAATGTGTAGCCAGGTGTTCCATGTAGAAATCTTCATATTGTACAATGCTGCAAACCTAATAGTTAAAAATATATAAATACACTAACTTGCAAGCAATTGGTATAATGGTCCCATACTTTAGAAGGGCAATGGTCTCCGTGAGAGGCTGGATTCAATTAATTACTAGCTACTAGGTGGAGGTTCCAATGGGTTTCAATGTGCAAATGTTGTGTCCTTATATAAAAAGGGATATAACAATCAAACTGGAAGTTCAGGGCCAGTTAGTTTGACATCGTTACATCGATAATGGGTGAACTTCTGGGATCAGTTATTGGGGGTGCTTAGCAAAAATATTAATAGTTGAATTGGGAACCCTCAGCATGGGTTCAGAAAGTTAGGGCACATCATGCTTCACAAACCTGTTAGAATTAGTTTTTAGGAGTGGTTGATGGAGGTGGTGGATAGGTTTAAGTGAAAGGTACATGAATTTTTCAATAGTATGGGATGTACAGGTAGCCTGATGATGACACGCATGTGTCCATGTTGGTCCATTAAATAAATAAGACCTTTACAGTTTATGAATTGTGGAATTATTTTCTACCCTACACTGAATCGATTCATAATTACTCGATCACCATGTTACAAGTTCTCTACAACTGCATGTCCATCACGGTATTCAATTTGGAATTTAAAAAACTTTGAAAATTCAATATGGAGGTCAAAGGTCACGTGCCCAATCGATTCGCCACACCTCATAATTAATAATACCATGTCCATCATATTTTTAACTAGGTCTGCAGTATTGTACAATGATACAATGCACTAATTCAAGGTCACTCTGTTCTAATCAACTTTGCTCCAAAACAAACATGTCCTCGATAGTATAGTGGTTAGTATCCCCGCCTGTCACGCGGGAGACCGGGGTTCGATTCCCCGTCGGGGAGGAAAACTTTTTTCGTTATTACTTTTTTAATTACTTTCTTTACCTTAATCTTGCATTAAAATCAACATTTAACCCGAATCATACTATTTTGGAAATCATTTATAATTATAAATTCTACCCACAAACAGACATGTCTGAAGTAATATACTGTACTAGCTTTTTATTTATTTATATTACCATAATATTATATGGTTACTATTTTCCCTGAATTTTTCAGGTTTTCCAGAGCGCGCATTGGCAAAATTTGCAGGTGAAACTAGTTTTATTGCAACCCTTTTTATAAATAGTTTTAGTTGATATGTATAGGAACTATACCCTTGTATTAATTAATAAAGTTTTCAGCAATCCACCTCTTGCAATGACTTTGTAATTAATTTTGCAAACTAGTGTTGTACAAAAAAAATCATTCTAAAAGGTACAACAGCAACTTAATTTTAATAACTTTAATATAAAACACATCCAAATTTTGTATTACCATCCACTGTTCATAATACATTTATACTGTATATTTATATCAATTTCCCTGAGTTTCCCAGGTTTTGGCAAAATTTTGGCGAATTCCTTTAGTTTTCCCTGATTTTTTAAAGCTAAAATCTAAATAAATTCCTTGATTTTTCCAAATTAATATTCCAGCTAAGTTTCCCAGATTGGTATAAACCCTGCATATGTTAACAATATTATTAGATTTTGACATGTTATTTAAAATCCATTCTACCACATTCAAAAAAAAAAAAAAAAAAAAAAAAAAAAAAAAAAAAAAAACAGATGATCATGATCTTGCAATATGGCAATACTATGTACTTGACATGCAAAGGGTGGCAAGTTGCTGAATATGTCATCTACACATAGAACAGCGACTATATGAGAGTATTTATTCATCATATTGTTCACAGAAAAGGTCAACTGAGATATTAAACTAAAATAAAACGACAAGGGCCGGTGCAAATGACGTACGGATATCAGAGATTTGTACCTGCACATTTTCTAATGGCGTTCCTGGCAACATCCGATCCTTCGGAAATAATCGGTGTCCTTTCATTGTTCGAAACCGGACTTTCACCACCTGATGCTGACATTTATAACACCGATCGATGTCTTCAAGAAGACCTGTTGGATTGCTTCAGTAGGCCATGATTTTAGGAGAAAACTCGCATCAGTTTCGCCTACGAATCTTCCGAAATAGTAATTGAAAGATGCTGCAACGCCATCTTGCGTCACTGCCGAGAAGCTGCGCTGCGGATGGCAAATATTTACACAACCGCATCACAGATCTTGAGCACAACACCGAACCGGATTATTTCTCGTTAGTTTTTTAGGCTAATGTTGTACATCTCTTCCAAATTTAGGACACGCATTTACAAAGTCAACTTTAATCTTTTAATCTGTCATACTGCCATCAAACCTCTTCAACAGTGTTGAAGTAAGTCTTAAAATTATCCCTGATGTCATTTGCCAATTGAGAATAATTATTTGACGCGTGCGGTTGCAACTTCAAATTACAAATTTGACCAACATCCCTCCAATGTCCTCTTGAGATTTCCCTCGTCACTGGATCCTCGTAATCAACAAATCCACTCGGAATGTAGAGACTGTAAAAAAATTCCAATTAATTTCTCCAACAGCCGGACGGAAACATTCTCAGATTTTGTTATATTATTACGCGAACCTTTTAGTCGTTTCCAATCCGCAGACGTAATTATGTAACAGCATACAGGCTTTTATAACATTCTCAGCATTCTCCGCTTTCGTGTAGATCCTATCCATAAGTACGCGCCACCTGGCGACCAAAACACCGAAAGCGTTTTCCATCACTCGCATCGGACGGCTTATCCTGAAACGTATAAAATATTTATGTAATACGTATAAAACACATTCCGCACGGTTACAAGTACCAACCTGTAGTTGAACATCCTTTGTTCAACAGTTAAGTCATCGCCGTGGTACGGCCGCATCACGTTCGGTAACAGCGGGAAAGTTTCGTCCGCTACGAACACGTGCGGCATCAATATATTGTTGTCATCCTCGTAGCAAGTTGGTAGATCCAAACTTGAAGACAGCAACTGTTAATAAAAACCCATTTTTACTATACTTATTCCTCAAAGTTGTTAGTTTCACGGCTTGCGGTTACCTTTTGGCCCAACGCGCTCTGCCCGAATACCTCGCCGTCGCTTTTTGATCCTCCGGCTCCGATACTTATAGTTGTGAATTGATACTTTGCATCGCAACTGGCAAGTACGGCCAATGAGAAGAATCCTTTATAGTTGTGGTAATCGAGGTCATTCGCACGAGGTTTGGATATGGCGAAGTGTTTGCCGTCGATGACGCCGACGCAGTTTGGAAAATCGCAAGTTTTGTGGAAATCTTGAGAGATCCTGGTCCAGTCTTCTGAGTTTGGCATCGAAAGTAGCATTGGTTGCAGTACTGTAATGATGGCTTTGCAGGTTTCTTGAATGATCACGCAGACAGTGCTGCGGCCAACTCTGTAGTCCTTCGCGATCGATTTCTGCATATCACCGCTAGCAAGGTACCTGAATTATTTCAATACAAACGTATTAAACATACATATATTCATTTTATATGCATACATATGCAAAGGAACTGTTACAATTTGAAACATTAATTAATTGAGAAAAAGTTTCTCCAAAACTTTGTACAAAAATTTAGGAAAATGTCCAATTAAACTGTCTGCAAAATGTTCCTACATAGAAAATTTAATTTTTGTGGTTACTTTTGTTGCTCAAATATATTTTTTCCTCAATTTATTGTCAGACATTGGCAGCCATTACACCAGTCAGACTTTTAAAGCTTAATTTGGCTGCCTAGTATAATCATGGCATAATAGTTTGTCCACATGTTGTATGACTTGTGTAATATCTTACCCCAAGGTTAGCATCAACCTTTCTGCTTCTGGGATTGGTTCTCGGACAGTGTCCTTCTTGGTCAGCAAAGGTCCAATCAATTTCAAGAATTCTTCAAATGCAGCAGGAGTGAATCGAAACGTTTCGAAAAAATAATTCGGGTCATCCTTCAACATGTTGGGTACCTGTAAATAACTATCGTGTTCAAGTAGGCAATTTGAATTATACTTGAATAGATGTATTATTATTTATATACGTACCGCCAAATAAAAATCACCAGCTTCTTTTCGCTTTTGCAAAAATGGCCGTACCCAATAACGTCGTCGTTTAGGTTTCATTAAATATTCACGAACAGCAAGCAACGCTAATAAACATAACTGCCGTCTTCTCATTCTCCTTCGTAAGATTATTCGCTGAATGCAATCCATCTTCCTCTGTAATCGCGATCACAAGCTTCAAATCATCCGCAAAAACACGAGGGGCCGACTATTTATGCCGCGGTTGCTCCAACAACTACAAGACGACAGATGTCGCGACCGTCGCGACTGTCGCAGCAGCATAGAAAACGGTGTCTACTTTCTAGCCAATGAGCTTATCTGATCGGAGCTGCACAGCTTATGACGTCATGAACAGGGAAATTTGAAATATTTATATTTCCGAAAATTCATCTATACCAATCCAAACTTGATTCCAACGGAAAAATTATGTAAAATACTCGGTAAAATATGTGTTTTTGAATCAGATGCAGCACATATTAGTAGCCATTTTCGAATTTAACGAGGTTGGATTCCAAAATGGCGTCCGCTTGGCAAACATTTGTATTAGGCCTATATACACACTAGTTGAATTAAAACAGTCTCAATTATGCAAATATGCCGTTTTAATCGTCGTTAGACACAGTAAAGCTATATAATTACATTTTCTGCAAAGCACACGGCCGGCAGAGTCGAATCCCCAGAGATATTAATGGTATTATCAATATAAATTGCCGCGACAAAACCAATGCGGTGCACATATCACACGTTATAAAAATGAAACGATCATTAATTGACAGGACATAATTTTTCCATGTAGCTTATTTAGCGATTAGTCCAAACACTGAGGCAGTGACATAGTGAAAAAAGCACTCGCTTCACGTACTTCAAACGCATGTGGCGATCGCTTTCAGTCGCAACTTCGTGTTCGCACCATGTCCATTACATGAAATAAATACACAGTTGGCGCAATATTTACACTTATGACCAGAATCTACTAATATATAAAAAGCTAAATGAACAGCTGCAAAGATTCGTCAACAAACACTAAGATTTTTCTTAAAAATATATTCCGCGTCACGCATTATGCCACCGTGATCAAATTCAATTTGTGCAATTGTAGTAACAGAATAGCCGAATAAAAGTCGTCATTTTCATTTGGCAAAACAAACTTTTGATCATCAAAACTATCATACATGGCACGCCAAACACACTTTTATCACAATCAAAATGCAGGATGTATACGACTACGATAAAGATATTTTCGGATATTTTCATCGGGGAGAAAAGAAAAACGGACAGTTTGCAAATAAATCCATCATTTTGAATAATAAAAAACACAGGGCAATACTATTCCTGATACAGAATATAATAGCTGCCAATTCAATTGCACCACTGCTTGTCAAAAACCGTACAAATCCTATTAGTAAACATCTGATCCGAAACTGGAATTATGTCAAAGTGCACAGTCTGAATAATAAAATTCGCATTAGTCTTTCTATTTTAATTTGCCGCAAAATAATTACGAACCGATCAATATATATAAATATGTATATTATATATGCACCGTTGACTTTATAGCACATATGAAAAAATTTCACTACAAATAATTATCCGTACAATAAAACGATATCCATGCATTCCGACAGACCTAATGGCACAATAAAACAAAGAAAAATGGCGTACATTGCAGCTCAGAATACAATCAATATTTTCTTATATTCTCCCCCGGAAACACATGGCATCCATTGATTTTGTTATATTATTGGGAAAAGTACTGGGACAAAACACTGCGATGGCGGATAAAATGTGCAAGATATTTTTTACTGTTCTCAACGCACTCGGGTATTGACTTCTTTTTGGCAAACGTTACATGTATTATAATTGAGAAAGGAATAAAAGATATAACATGCCATCATTGAATGAATAAGAAGTATAGGCCTTGTAATTTGCTAATATAACGCATCCTTCTTGACCGGCACAATTTTCTTTCCTTGCCACAGCGTGTTGTGTATCGTGAAAGCATCGATGGTGACCGTCAAGTGTTTTGTCTGAATCTCTGTGAAATTCCTTCCTCCACAGTTGTACCTTTTGTTTTCAACATTATTAGTTAACACCGTGAATACGAGAATCATAGTGTTAACACGGCGAAACCTCAACTGGATTATTCCAAAATCCCCGATCATCCAAAATGTCAAATTAAATATTCCCCTTAAAAAAAACTACTTGCGTGCTAAATTTTCAGAAAACTTTAGGTTTGGCTTCTACAGGTGTGTTAATTAAATCTCATTTGTACTTAATTTTCCATTAATTTTGAGCTCAAAATCAAACTAATTCAAATTCCAGACCCAAAAGTTGCGTGAAATATACCTACATATGTATAAAAAGTATTAAAATCTCAACTCACTTGTAATATTTGTCCATCATCTTCTCGGTCACTTGTTTGGGTCCCGTTCCAAACAACTTTATCACTTCTTCCCTTTCCGGCATATACATATACAAAGCCCTGAATTGGCATCCCGAATCTCGAAACAATATTAGGAAATGCTTGCTGTCGCACTTCGAGATTTCCTGTTAAATCAAAAACCGTTCAGTTCAATGTAGTTGCACTTAGTCAATGTAGTCTTTAAGGTACATTACCTCCAAGCATCTCTTTTTAGTGTCAGAGTTTACAGCACCGGCTAACACGCTGTTGATCGCGTTCACGATAATCCCACGGTTCGACTTCTCGGTGGGCTTCTTGAAAAGTTTTGGCCCTATAAAACCCAAAGACAAATGAATTGCATTAATACTACACTTAATTAAATTCATTAAATAAAGACCGAATTCAAACGAACAGGTTCGGGGATCAGACTCACCAGTGTACTCGATGGCGGACGACGTCGTCGAACACGTATCGCTGGCCGCGTCGTTGAACAGAACCCCGACTCTACGGCTCACCAGTCCGGGAGGAAGACTGGAAGGTCCTCCGCCGTAAGA
The DNA here is from genome assembly GCA_034696005.1 of Glomeris marginata. Classification (NCBI taxonomy): domain Eukaryota; kingdom Metazoa; phylum Arthropoda; class Diplopoda; order Glomerida; family Glomeridae; genus Glomeris; species Glomeris marginata. Next base: position 23,900 of record JAQFZQ010000541.1, on the reverse strand, counting down.
CGTGGGTGAAGACGGATGCCTGAGATTACTCGCCATCTGTCCGGGGCTCGGAACCCTCCGCGGCGGAGTCGACCGTCCGCCGCCGTCGTTGTTGTAGTAGCCGCCGGAATCGTTGCCGGCAAGGTTCAGTTGAGATCCTCTGCCGACGGAAGCGGAAGCGAGGGTGGCCGCTCTTGCTTCTGCGGCCGCAGCTCCCATCTCGTACAACGACTTGGGACGCGGCTTCAACGGCGGTTTCGGCTTCTTCGTCAACGTCGCTGTCTTCGGGGAATCGACTTTCTCTCCGCCCTGGAATAGAGTGAAAGCAGGTAAAACGTTAGAGTTTTATTATTTGTACTTACAAGGGGAAGTAAAACGTCTTACGTCTTCCTCCATGGCGGCCTTTCTCTGCTTATATTGTTCGTAGATGGCTTGACGACGCGCGCGGTCCTCCTCTTTCTTCCTCTCGGCCGACTCCTGCTTCAACCTTCATTGAAAAACAAATATGTTTTGTTAATACATAACCAAACTGTAGTCGAAATCAATCATAGTTGGCAGATATTTTGGGATAGGGGAGCCTTGTTACTGGGATATGTATCTCTAAGCTCCTTATTCCATGCAATGAGCTTCCATGCAAAGCCATTCTGGAATCTTTCCGGAAAATATTCCAGAAAAGGGACTATTTTTCATCGCGCGGTCCAATGTGCAAACAGTCTGCCATCTATAACTGATTTTGAGTTGATAGTCATACATAAATAATAAGTGGAAGTCAAAAGTGCAAGGAAAACTGTTCAACTCGCATATATTAAAACGAATGCTATAAAATTGGATTAGTTTGCGTAAAACCTTTGTAATACAGTACATAGTTACTTCTCTTAACGATTCACACGTTTATCGGCACTAGGAAATAGGGATATAGGAAATTTACCTTTCACGTTCTCGTCTGTGCGAGGACTCCGCTTCCTTCCTCGCCAGCAACTCTTCAAGTTCGTCTTTCCGCTTCATCGCGTTCAAAAGTTTCCTCTGCCTTCTCCTTTCCAACTCATCCGCACTTGACTGAAACAAACGAAATCGTAAATCACGTAACTCCACATTTCAATATTATTGCTCAAGGTACCCAATCGCAACGCACCATCTCTTCCCCTATACTGAAGACAACGGCCGGACTCTCCACTTTTACCGCATCCACCTTCCTTCCGGACAATTCCTCTCCGGACACGTCCGACTGCGACGGAGACGAGGACCTCCGGTGGCCACGTGATGGTTCCACCACTTGGTTCTGTTCAAGCTGCCACGTTGCCTTCGAGCCCCCGGCCGCCATCGCCGGCGTCGGAACTACTTTCGGGACCTTATTGGCCCTGAACTCGGGTTTGGGCCTTCGCGGTCCTTCTTCCTCGAACGTCACGAAGAAACCACGACCTTCCGCTCCTTCCTGACCGGAAGCCGAAGAAGAAGTCGCTTCGTCGGAGTCCGGCGAATGCAACACCTGCGGCGCCATGTTCGGCACGTGGGACTGCGAAAGGACCTTCGGCTTCATCACCCGGAAGGTTTTCCCTAAAGTTGGCCTGGTGGGCGAAGAAGGTTCCCTTACGCGGTACGTTGCGGTTCCCGAAAGGTTCTCCATCGCCAGTAACGACCGCGGAGGACTATCCACATCTTCCGGGTCTTCTTCCGCCGCGAGTCTACCCCGCGAAACGCCTCGCTCGGCTTCTATGAAGTGAACGCTCTGAGGCTCCATCGCATCTTCGGGAGGTGCCCTAACGGGAACCGCCTTCGAGGGCAATCCCAAAGGACCCGAAGGAGACACTCCGGCCGGTGCCGACGGCGGCCTGGAAGATGGTCTGGGTTGATGGTAGTTCATGGGCGAATGGCTTCGAGGAGGTTGCGACTGCGGCGGAGGACCCTGGACGTCGACGTGAAGCCGGAACGGCGAGTGACCGGTGTACATCTCCTGCGGTGGCGCGTACTGCTGGTGGTGTACGTACGGGGAACCGTAACCTTCCGGCCCGTTGGAGTACACGTACTGAGGTGCCGGGTAAGGTTGGTGGACGAGGTAGCCGGAAGGGTCGACGTAGTACTGCGGCATGTCCATCTGCGGTGGGTACTGCATGTCCGAGAGAACCACGGGAGGTCCCCATTGGGCTCTGGCCATCGGGGGCGGGGCTTGGACAGGGGCCATCGGGTACAGCTGTTCTCTGGACATGCTTCTCTGCATGTTTGGTGCCATGGGTGGCATGTAGAGCTGCTCGCGGGACATTGTCCTTTGGAGAGGTTGCTGGACAGCGTACAACTGTTCTCTCGATACACTTCTCTGCAGGGTCTGGATCGGTTGAAGCGGAGACGGCCCGGTGTACAGTTGTTCCCTGGACATGCTCTTCCTCAAAGGGGATGCGGCAACAGCGTACAACTGTTCCCGCGAAGCACTTCGCTGAAGAGGTTGTTGTTGCTGTTGCTGGAAAACACTTTGCAGTTGGTCTCGCGAAGCGCTTCGGCGAAGCGGATGGGAGCCGTAGAACTGTCCTTCGGGGACGTGGGGCTGTTGATGTTGCTGTTGCTGCAAGGGTTGGTCGTGAAGGTAGAACGTGGTCGGAGGGACGTTTTGGGTTTCGGGAGGATGGGAAACGGTATCGTGGACGATCCGCTGTATCTGTTCCTGTTGCTTCGATAAGCGGTCGATGTCGGATTGCAAGTCGCTAAGATTCGTGTTGAGGCGTTCCAAGGAACGGCCGTATTCCTCCAGGTTGATCGAATCCGGGTCTGGACTTCCAGACCGCGGTTCGTCTTCACGGTCGGGTCCTTCGTCAAAAGCTGCGCCGTTTCTTCCGCTCGCAGCCGACGCGGTGCGGTCCAGCCACCGGTGTTGCACCGAGTCCAGTTCCTTGGCTATCTCGTCCATTGTGTAGGGGTGTCCGCTATCAGGAGTCTGGAATTTGTAATTCATCGAAATAAGAATAGAAACAAAAGACCGGTACTCGGTACAATAGTAGTAAATCCTACCTGTTTGTTGCCGTTGTGTTCGCGGCCACCTTCCGCACCTTTCCCGACACCTTTAGCCACGGCCTGCAAGAAAGCCGTTTTGCCCACCTTCTGACGAACCCTGGAAGCCATCAACTCCATCTTCCTCTTTTCCGACTCTATTCTCCGTCTCTTATCTTCCAACTTCAACCTGACGTCGCTGATCTGCGCGGACAGAGGCTGACCACCGGAATCTTCCGTCGGAGTCTCGTGACCGGAATCTCCTTGAGACGAACCTCCGCTTCGATGCAACTGTCCCTTCTGCTGCCACGATGTCTGGTTGGGCAAAGCTGCAAACGACGTCTTCTTGTCGTGTTTATCACCTTTCTTCTGCAAGAAGCCAGACTTTGGCTGATTTCTTCCTCCTCCTCCTCCTCCTCCGTCTTGCGCGCCACCTTGGCCTTCGTGTTGCATGTAGACAATTGTGATTCCGGTTCCGGTTCCCGCACCGGTTCCCGCACCGGTTCCACCACCTTGTTTGGATAATTGAGCGAAGCTTGTCGTGTTGCCGGTGAAGGTCATTTCGGAAGGAGGCCTCGTGTCCCTTTCGAGGAACACTCCGCTCTCGCTGGAACCTAAACTTTCCGGACATTCCTTCGAGTCGCTGCTGGGGCTGATGATGTACTTGGAAGAGCTGAGGTGGAACTTGGCTTCGGGGGAAATGTCCCTGTGAGGTCTGTTCGTGTCACGGGTGGCGTTGATGAGGGTCTCCGGTCTCTTCCGGCCTCCGAAGTATTCTTCCGTCGATCGTTTGGTGGATGGAAGGCCGGCCGTGGGGATCACGCTGTGCGACCTGGTTCTGTTGGTGTCACTCGAGGATGGGCTGAAGTGTTTCTCGGGTGGCGATTCGGATAGCAACGGTCTCGATTCGGGTCTCGCGACGGTAGGTCTGAAACGAACCGAATTAATCAATTAATCATAAATAAATACATATGTTTATAATTACAACTAATTTGAAGAGCTTGTATTGAATTTGGAAACGTTACCTTAGATATATGTCACCATCGTCGATGGACGTTACGTCACTGGTGGATGTTGTTCCTCGTAATCTGTGTTTGACGGCGGATGAATTCGGTTCCAGATCGACACTTAGTTCTGTCATATACCTGAAAAATCCCAATTCCACACTATAATTTACACTTGTTATCTAATTAAAATATTATGTCAATCACGTGCATGCAACTACTCCTCATTTTAGGTGACAACACCTACCTTTGACCTTCACTCCTCTGAGATTCCTCCGCAAAAGGTCTCTCAGCTCCATTGTGATCAAAGTCAGACCTAGGTTGATGCCTGATAGCGTAATCACCGGATGCAGAAGGTGTCACTCTGGTACCTATCGTAATAAATCACCTTTTTAATTTACATTCTTTGTTTTCACGGCAGACAGCGAGAGTTGGAAGTAAATTACCTTCAGTCAAGCTGAACCTCTTGGCACGGTCTTGGTTCTGTCTTCGAGGCAAGAGAGCTTCTCTTGACGGCGTAGAAGCGAGTTGAGATTTCGGACTGATGCGGTTCGAGTCCGCGCTGCTGTTGCGCAGATCTGGGATTGGACTGATGGGTTGTTGGAAGCTGCGTTTGGTGGCATTGCTTACTAAAGGTGGGCTGTGACCGTTGCGATGAGACACGTTCACACCTGAACAAGTTCCCAGCCATTTGTTTTAATTCTACCGGTATTAAATCGAGACCGCATCCATTCAAATCACCAAAAACAAACCTTCCGATGAAGAAATATCCTGTTTGGAAGAAGATGGCCTTACGCATTTAGCAGGCCTAACTTCGAAAAGGTAGAAGAGGTCAGCGAGAAACACCAAGATGTTGTGTCGCACAGAACTGGAATTAAAAACATTAAATTCTTATTATACTAATCCGTATTTTACATCAATTCAACCAGCATTTACCTATGTTGATAAACTAAATCTTCCAGTGTCAAGAAGCAAGGATCGTATGGAAGATGCTCTTTACAGAATCGTTGAAGCAGTTGGAGATTGTACAGAGAGTCAGCCATACTCATAGGTTCATTCAAGCAGATTTCTATAACAACAATTTAGATTAATTCGGTAATACGCTTGCTTACAAAATTATGTCCAGTTGAATATACTTGCCTTGCCACCTGAATACGAAGGGGCAGTAATAGCTGACCAGGGCAGTTAAGCAGCACCCATCGCTAAGGTCCCCCAGATCCTGGAGGACGGGGATCGGAGGAGCCACGCGGTCACGGCCGTCGGAACTCTGTAAAAAAGTTTACAATCAAATAAATGCACATGTATTTAGTTATAAACTAGCATTCCACATCTAGATAAATGCAACAACACGTTCAACATGCTCTGTATAATTACTAACAACAACATTTACAATTTCTAACAAAGCACGTTACGTCAACATTCATATCGTGTAGCTGAAATTGTACAAGTTACTTATTTTTTAAATAATTTCCCCAGTTTTCTTATTGCTAAATTACAGTTAAGTTATTCAAAAGAAAACTACATAAGTTATTCAGACATTTGTTTGTCATCGTTTCAATTTCAAAATTGTCCATTTTTAAATTAAATCTTTTTTATTAATAGTTCAACTTTTTAGAAACTAACTTTAAATTTTAAACTCAAAGCTATGCAAATTACCTATATAATTACTATGTAACACTCCCATGCTTTCTAATTACAAGTTCCATTCATTTTCTACATTCCCATTTCAAAAATAAATTTAAAAATACATTCATTCCAATTGAAATATCAGTCTAAACCAAGGTGTAAACCGGAACTGAATGTATATTATATCAAGCATAATGAAATTAACATTACAGGTGACAGGTAAACACTTATGTAAACAGGTTAATATAAAATAAAAGCAAAGCCAGTACGCAGTCAAATTCAGTGCAAAGTTTGCGGCAAACGAACATGCGAGTTCACGGCGATAAAAATGCATGGTTTTGTTGGTTTCCATTAGCACGGTACAAGCAAAAAAGAATGCATTTCATCCTTCCTGTTTAACATTCTTATTAATTGAAACAACCTTCTGGTCATCAGTGGCAAGTTGCGAAGTGGATTCTTTAACTTGCGGCTTTGTTTCTAACGAAGTCGGCCTTTCGACTGACACGCTCCTCTCGAACTTTTTACTCGCCGCTTCGCAAGTTTCATCTACTTCTATACCTTTCGTCACGTGACTTCCTTTAGTACCATCTCCTACACTTTCCTCCTACACGAACACACCACAACCTCAATGTACTTCCATTCACCGCGTACTTACCGCGCTCGCAACGTCAAAATCTGATTCCGCAGCTAATTATTTAAGTATTGTCCCTTTCCAATAACATTTCAACACATTACTTCAACTTTCTAAAAGTAATTAGACATTAGACTAAACGCAAAGAGGAATTATATAATAGTATTCGTACCATTTGAACCTCCGGCGAATTGATGCTCAGCTCGTCTTCGATCCGATGCCTCATTTTGATACACACTTTATTCACCCAAAATGTAAGGGCATCTTCAATGTCGTTTGGAAGTTCAATAGACCCTGTGAAATGCACCAGTCGCCTGTCAAAAAACAAACCAACATTAAATCAGTATCGGTTACGATAGACCTCGTATTGATAACACGCGACATCGAACATTCCGCAGGCTTCAACATAAAAAATATTACACATTTATTATATATTTACTAAATATCTACTAGATTTCTAGTAAAATAATCGTTATTTTCTCTCAAAACTACTTATTTAAACATTTTCATCCTTTAAGCGCAAAGCGGCACGATCACTTCGGAGCAACATCTTTAATTGCAGCACTCTTCATGCCAATGATACTTCATTTCTTTCCAAGTAGATAATTAGATAATAAGGTTTATCTCACGTTACTATCAATGTCATTCAGTTTGAACCCTTGTTCTAAGCAAAAGTGCACTTTGCGGAAATAGTTTATCCAACCATTTCCTGCTTTGATTTGTCAATGAAAAAGATAACACAATTTGGTTAAATCAATGAACCATTTTCAACTCAATTAGCATGTACTCTTATATTTCCAAATCAATTTACAATACAGATCAGTACATATATTAAAAATGATCACGTTTAGAAAACAATGTTTTGAGAACTACGGATTAGATTTTCAAAACCACGTGTTCAATCCCCACTGACAATAAATGTTATTGAATGTATAAAAAGTCTTTTGACCAAAGGATAAATATTGTACATCACCGTTACAGAACCAATCTTTTCAACAGTTGAAACACTGAAACAGTCACTTTACGTACCTCACAGCGTGCATGATCCTGTCAACGGTGACAGTTTCCTTGAGGTACAGCGCCATGATGGCTTCTATCACAGCCATGTGTGCACTCTGGATCAAACAGGAAACAATGTTACATGTAATAATTGAAATCATAGAACTTTGTTTTGCCAACTGACCATTCGAATCGGGGAAGTCTGGATGAGGACCGTCTCCGTGAGGGCAACGTCGCTCGGTTCGGCAACGTAGACACCTTTGCGGGCCAGGGCTTGGATCACGCTCCAGTGGTTCAAATTGTGATAATTTGGATCGGCGTAGATGATTCCTAGAGCCAAGCAATAGTACTCGGCACTTGCCAACGCGTGAACTATCACAGGTTTCAGCTGGTCTTGATCCTGAAAAAAACCAACGCAGAAACATCACGCGCTATAATCTTATACCGAATAGCATTTTTAAGAAATTGAAATAAATTTCTATCCGGCCATTCATCCCATAACATACTAAAATAGACTATTGATTGGCATACGGCCATCTCTCATTTTTCCTTATATTTTTATTTGAGATCCCGCCGCGGACAACTCGTACCGTACCGACTCGTACATTATTATTGATGTTACTGATAAAGCATTGAAGTATTAGTAACATTTGTACAAAATTAACTTAATTTCTACACATTCGTTTACAGCATTCATACATTTCTTTATCATTTCTTTCAATTGAAACAGTCAAAACACTTCTAGTCAATGAATTGTCTTTGGTAATTAGCTGTTAAAACCCACATAAGTACATTGTAATAATGTAATTAAAATCTTTTATACATATGGACTGTACCTCATGGTCCTTGTAATATGGATTCTTCAAATCCTCCGGAACTTTATTGCCATTCGCTTTGGATATCAACCAAAGGATAGAAGATCTTTGTTTAGCCTGCAATTAAAAACAATAACCCAAATTCATTGATCAGTATAAATAAATTAAAACAGTACATTAATTAATGTTAACATTGAACATTGAACCAAATAGTTGAACTTGAAAACTTCGAATTTAGGTGTAGGTGACTATGAATAATGCAAAACTTTTATCACCCGGATGTGGTCAAGTCAATCTTATTAAAAGACAAAAATAGGACGTTCAAAAGGTAACATGGACATGACTTGATTGAACAAAGTGAACAAAGTCAACTTGTTCAGTAAGTGGAACAGCAAATCATCTTGCAACAGGTAACTTAATCATGTAACCCGTACTTGAACCTCAAACAAGTTGCTTATGTTCATATGTTCACTGTCAATTAGGTCACATGCACCTAAAATTGAGCCATCTTACATTGGACATTATTTAGGCCTAATGACACTTCAATCAATGTCCTTTATCTTTTTTACTTATGGCTATTTTTAGTTTAATTTTAAAACAATGACTTGTTAACATAAAGGGTAACGACTACACAGTACAAAAATAACTTCCCACTTAGTCAACTTCCCTTACAACAAGCTTATAGTCATCTAATGAACTAAAATGAAGGGGAAAATGAAGTTTTTCAAGCGGAACGTTCCGGAAATGGCCACCAGGTGCGCTGTCATTTCTGTTCCCTTCAATGAGTAACTTTTCCAGTTAGGTTATTACAGCAACAAGAAACTTTTTTACATCACAGGAAAGAGAAATGTGACGTCATCTTTTGTTACCAATTATAAATGCTTACGTTTACAGTGTGATATATTAAAATTGAATCAATATTGCAAAAGAAATGTCCTCAAAATACAAATACTATTACAAAACAAACATTGCTTTAAAATATGTCACGTTGAACATTACCTTACTTAGCTTCTAAAAGAAACTGGTTCTTTAAAATGAATTTTTCATGAGGTAATTGAGTCAACAATTGCCAAAAATAGTGAAGCATAAAAAGTTAGAGGTCATATTAATATTAACCAATGATTTACATTTACATAATAATTATAGTACATCAAACATTAATTACTTTGTTAAATGGACAATATGTGTTGCATATAAAATGCCAATAACAGGTACAATGTGGATAATATCAAATGTCATGATGAAGAACTAAATGATAATTTACATTTTTAAAAATAGAATAGTAGTACGAAAATTTGAAGATTTAATAATATAAACATAAATATTCATGTTTTATGGGTTTAAATTAGGCCTATATATAAATATGGAAGTTTGTGTTTTAGTATTTTTGGGTAAACATTAGAATACACAAAGAAACTTTATTCAAAATTTTGATAATTAACACCAATGAACCTTCCAATTAAAAAATTAAATTTATGGCATATAAAGAATAATTCGCGCTTTTCACAATAGGTGTCGCTCACAAAAACCACGTGATAGGATCTTTCACCTCTTGGCATTCAAATGTAACAAAGAATAAAGAGTGAAATGAAAGTATAATATACTTTGGGTGACATTTTGAATTGTTGAATTGACAAAATGTTACTTTTTCAAATGCAGACTGTTCATTTGTTAGATTTGTGTCAAATTTTTTAGTGTAGTACATATATACTGTACCTTATAAATGAAAAATGGGAACAAGAGCAGACATTGAAGGAATTCAAGTGGGAAAAAAAGTAAAATGTAAAATCAATGGGCGTGGGATGCGTTTGAAACCTCCCACTTGTTTGCAGCATTACTTTAAATGGGCAACAAAGTTAGAAAGTACAATAGTCACGTGACTCTTTATCAATTCAATGTTCACTTTTGCACATTGAAATTCCATTTCATTGAGCTACCTTATGAAAATAAGCAAAATCAAGCTGTAAGCATGAAAAAATAACAAATAAAATCACAATGTGGGAGTTTGAAAAATGGAAAAACAAAAATTAGCAAATCAGCAAAGTTTATATACTTTATTTCTTTTTTAATTTCATCTTCTGGAAAGCAGCCAATAACAATAACAAGGTGGCTATAAAGTTCCCACGTGGGAAAATTATGCAATAGGTCACACAATTTCACAGGTAATAATATATTATTCATTAATACTACATTTAAAGGAAATTTTTATAAATATATTACAAAATTTTACGACCCAAATTTCTTAAAATCAGCTGTCCATGAAATCCAAATATTTACCCATTAATTTCAAAAGAAACTTAACATATAATAACATAAACAACACACCTGCAAACACAAAAACTAACTCTATCACTAAGTAAATAAGCAATGATTAATATTGTAAACTAAAATGTAACTTGCTTTTGTCAATTACCAGGAATGATTAATAACTATTTGATAGCATGACAAATTATCAGAATAGAGTAAATACCACGTTACAACATTATTCTTATCGATTTCTAGCAAATAATTACAGCAGTAACCTCGAATTCCTTGCAATGAAATAAAATGAGGACACTTGTGTGAGTCATTGACTATAAACAATAGACAACTTCCTGACAAACACATGCATACCGATAGTCCCATTTAATAATTCACCTTCAGCTGCATTTCATTATACCCGTATTATTTCACATTCACCCCTGTCTAAACTTTGTTATTACTTAGTGACGAATCATAAAACGCAATATTTACCTCCAACAGCTGCGAATCGGTTCGATCTCGAATCACAAACACACTGTTCGACACCATTTTTCCGTAATCGCAATTTTCGCTCACCGCGATCCAATTATCATCAAAAACATTCGTTACAGTTCGTAAATCCACCTGGCTAACCACCACTTAACTATTTTACAGCCTGTCTATCATCAATAGCCAAGTTTCGTCGACCGACTTCCACCCGTTCGAAAGCCAAATGCCGGCAAAGGTGGGCGTCGGCAACGAAAATTCCGGAGGGAGTGCAACTACGTCGTGGAACAGCCACGTAAACGAGGGAACGTTCTGTACTGATGTATCGCTATCGCGGAATCCGTTTACGAAACTCACTCCCTGCTCTTTTTCACTAATCGACACAATTTCGATAATCGCTCGTTTGCGGTAGCTATTGAGATATCAAAACTTATATTCATTTATACTTTGTCACATTTAGCGACTGAAAAGATAAATTTATTATTAAATTAAGGAGAATTATGTATTTTTTGTAAAACTATATTATAAAGTATGAAAAAGCAGAAGAAAAATCTGCAGATTTTAGCAGAAAATAATTATATCTCAAAAAAGTTAATATTTTTGTGCACAAATTATAAGGAAGTACAGTGAACCTCGCTTATAATCAACTCGGGTATTGGCAAACATCGGCTATTGTCAACAATTCCAATAAGTTCTTTCCATCAGAATGCGATTTTCAATACAAATTACCTCGCTTTCAGTAAACTTGGATAAAGGAAACCTCTGATTTCCCCCTATTAAATAGGTTTTTGGACCCCTGATATTGTCAACTGAAGGGTCAATTGACTATTTGTATTGGAGGCTGAAATGGGTATTATCATATAAGAAACTTTGTCATACAAATAAGAAATTTTCTTATTACGTATATAATAAGAGAGGTTATTCTATAAGAAACTTCGGTTAAAGGAAACCAAAACCTCAAGTCCATATGGGTTGATTGTAAGCGAGGTTCACCATACTATTCTACACAAACTTTTATTCAGAATTTATAGCACAGCAACTGGTAATTAATTATTCATATGTAACACGTTCTAAAAGTTGGAAGGAAACTAAATTTCTGAACGTAGTTTATGAACAACCCCTTGGCATGTAAGATTCGGCTGTTTCGTCTTTTACGCATCCTCCCCCGGACATAAGCTGTTGACACGCACCACAGGTGTACATAATCACGTTTTATACAGGAACCGGTTTCCCCTAAGGAAAATTCTACTCCAAGATCAAGAAGTGAGACGAGTGTTTATACGTAATTCTCCTTTTGACCTGTTGCAGTTTTAAAAAACTAAATTGAAGTAGTACTAGTACAAGTGCCTGACTGTAGATGGCGACACCTGCATTTCCATAACACTTAGAACAATCCAATATGGCTGCCATAATTTCTAATCACTTCACTTCAATTATTATAATTAGACATAAATAGTAATATTAGTAGAAGAGACACATTTATTCAGTGAAACTTGCATATGTTGACCACTCGCGGTACCAAAAAAATCCGGTAAACATATTAAAAAGCGCATATAAAATTAATGTAGGGCACTGTACTACTAGTATGCAATACTTACACACAGGTAATGACAGCCAGAATTAAAATTATACGGTAGTATACAGTGCTGGGTTAATAATCGCCAATCCGGGGAAATTTGGGCAGCCAACATGAAGTCGATTGGCCGATGACGTCACAACATACCCCTATGACCAGGCATTGCAAAGAAGCTCTTGTCTAGGGGATATTCCTTATCTCTCTTATCATGGTATGAAATTAAAGAGGGTCACCCCTATGTAAATCCTATGGGACTTTTCGGCTCTATGAAAAAACGGTTAATTTTCTCAGGTGGTCAGCATGTAAAGGTGGTCAAGTTCACAGGTTTCACTGTAATATGTACTAAAGTAACACTACTTAGTTCACAGAATGAATGGTGTGTGCATTTGACATAGGCCTACATTAATATTTATGCAATATTATAATCGAGCACAAAGAAATAACAGAATGTAGATAAAATATTTAGGTTATATACAACCATTCAAAAACATATTATGTAAGAAACTTTAATAAAAAACTCAGAAAACTCTCAAATGTGATTTGAAATGTATAGAAGTAAATTTTGAAGGTTTTTGTAAGGTCCCATGCCTTCATAATATTCAAATAAAAATTACTAATGTAGTTTTATTAAAAATAGAAAATAATTAAAACTAGCAATAGAAAGTAATTGGATGACGTCATAAAAGGGTGCCGTTGCCTTTAAGACGGACCGTATTGTGACAGACTGTCACAAGCTCCTCCAATGTAAACTTCAATAATTAATATCAGACACAAAAGTTGTCTAAATGGCCTCAAACTTTGGAAAATTTCCTTTAATTTAGTGATTATCACGTGTGATTTTTTACGTCTTAATCTGCGGTGTCAAGTTTAACAATGTCAGTTCAGCTTTAAGGAGTGCATGATGTATAAATTAAAATAGTGTATGGACAGATGCTAATTGACAACATATTTACAATGACATACATGTACCAGTTACATTTGTTGTTAAATTTATAAAATATGTAAATATATTACCTACTTTATTTACAAATTTATTTCATGGTTCAGTGTACTTCTGACTTTATTATGCATCTTAAAGTAAAACAGCTGTTCAACAAGTAAGTCAATTAATCTGAAAACATTTCTTGCAGGGAATGAGGACAGTGTTACACCCATTTAAGGGTAAATACCCCATAATGTCAGAAAGATAAAATCTGTATCCCAGTCACATTTTGATTCCAGATATAAATCAATAACAAAAAAAATATCTCGGTATGTTGTAAATATAAAAAAATATATAAAAACCGCATAGAAATATTATCCAAATTAGACAGAGTAGGAACAGGTGACCTGGAACAGGGTGTAAAATTACCACATATTATAGTGACGTGAACATCATGAAATTCGCAATTTTATTCGACTTGTTGCCCATTTTTTCTTCTCCCACAAATTCCCACAACAAATCGTACAAAATGGCGGCCGAATGCGAAATTTCGTATCGAGTTAACGTTTCTGGTGCAAACAGTATTTTACATTGTTATTGGTTGTCACGTTTCTGAGCGAAATTTCTAAGCTAATTTACAAGCTCCAGTTTAAAAAAAGGGGCACTAAAGGTGTAATTCAGTGTAAATGAATACAAAACCAAATCAGGCCTATTTAAAATTCAGGATCATGCCCATCAGTAAACTAGCTAACAAATATTGACTTGCATACATCTTTCTTAAAATATAACTGTTTGACATTTGGTATACCTATATATAATTATAACAAAAGTTCAATGTTAATCCAACACAAAATCACAAAGTATAAAACAAAGTAAAAATGGGAATAAAGCAAGTAGTGAAACAAATCTGTAAGAAAAATATCAAAAATATTATTTAAAAAACACGAAAAACTAAAGTTATTAGCTATTCAGTATCCCCTGATGACGTCACAAGGGTTGTTTTATAGTCTGATAATGTAGTCTGATTAGTATATAACAAAAAACAATTATTCTTAAAATACACAATTGACCCTTTTCAGTCTTCTGTTATTGGCTGGAAAAACGTTCGAAAAATGGTGTCCTTAGTGAGAAACATTTTCAGCCAATCGGATTGCATACTTTTCCTCACTACAGCCTCCATCTTGGCAATGGGAGGTGCTTACTGAAAAGAGTCAATTGCCTACCAATTTGGCTGTGCATTTATTTATTTGTTGCAGTCACATTGTCACATCCATAATTAAAATTCCATGACTTTTCCAGGTTTTAAAGGATCATTTTAGACAAAATTCCATTACTTTAATCCTTCCAAGTCTTAATATAATCAAGAGTGTATGAAGGTACAATAATAATACTATTACTATGAACATAGTATAATTTAGAAATATTAAAAGTTTCCATGATTTTCTATGACCATGCAGTTTCAAAATTATATTAACTTTCCAGGATACCAATGAGACTATATTTTCATATTCCACGACTTTTCCAATACATTTATAGGAATATTCCACGACATTATAAGACATCCTGTTATAAAATGGACCATAAAAGTTGCCATGGACAGCCTTATAGTGGGCGGAGTATTGAACCTCATCAAAGAGTTTATTGATCTTGCAATGTGTCCCTTCACTTTCTCAAATTTCCTAATTCACCATGACTTGCATGAGAATATAATGTACGCCATAATTCAGATGTCCTGTTCAAAAATACTTATTTTTTCATGCCCATAAAGTTGGATTAAGTTTACAAAAAGCCAAAACAACATTATAAAATAAGGTTTCATCTTGATAATGGCTGACAACACCTTTTTACGGTTCAAAATGGCGGCCATCTTTTTAAACAAACCCCCGAATTTGTCATTTATATAATACTAGCTGTTACAACCAATAAATTCATTAATTTTAGTTGCATCCAATAAACCAATAACAAAAGATACTTAATATTTTAAATATTTGGAATTTAAATATAAAAAACACACAAAGTCTGTTATTTTAAGCACTTTATGTACAACATAAATATAACATAGGCAACGTTCAGCTTCAATTCATCAAAATGTCAAATTTTCCACAAGGATAACTGCATTACATTAATCATTTCCTAGATGGTAATAAAGTATAGAGCTATGGTATGAGATAATTGGTCAATTTTATACACCAATCTTGTTTTGTTTTCCGTATTTTGTTAACGAAATTCATAGGCGATTTTTGTGTATTGCCAAACGGATGCACAAAACAATGCACCTAAATTACATAATTAAGTTTGCACCGGTGATTTTTATTTGCAAAAAAATAATAAAAATCCTTTTCCCACTTCCTATAAAGCAACAACAAACAAAAGTGCACTTAAATCTTTCACTGGATAAATAAGCAGCAATTATTAGGAATTTATTTTATTGAACTTGGGTGAAAAGAGAAGTTAACAGTGCAAAAATATAATGATGTTGTTAAAAGATTTCGCATTTTTAACTTTTTTTCCCCCACCTTCAGATTTTTGGATTACTATACGTTATAAATCAAACGAGAAGGGTTAAAAAGTGGTCAAATAGGTTGTTACTATTTAATAGGTGTTATCCAACACGTGTTTTATAGCTACATAAAATGGGAAGAAAATGCAACTAAATTATACCTTAAAATGTGTAGAACCATGTAAAGCCTATGGAACAATAAATTGACTTCATTTTTGCATTAAATAAAACCATGTAAAACATGAAACAATATTACTGACTTTGTTTTTGCATTAAATAAAATACAGAACCATGTATATCTATGTACCCTTGCTGGTTATATTACTAATAATGAAATCTTGTTATTCCTAACATAGGTCAAGTCCAATGCAACAAATCCTAAAATGGTCAAAACTATTATTTTGTTATTTAAAAGAAAACCACAGTGCTACTATATGTATGTGCATATGCAAAACATATGCATAACTTCACGTTTTACATTATGCAAATGAAGAGCTACCTAACGCCTGAAAAAGCACTGCTGAGCACAACTTATCTCTGGAAAACACGAATACGGAAAGGTTGCTTAATAAATCAATGCTGCATGTGTTAGGTTTTATGCACATGATGAATGTTCAAGTTCATGTTAAGTTAAATAATATAAAACCATCACCGCAAATGAAATTTTCTTGCGCAAATTACCTTCCACCACGACCAATTGAGCTGTCCACTCTCATCTCTGTCATTCGCATGATGCATCCACAAGAGCATCCTCTTGGCTTTATTCCTCCAAGTCTCTGCGTGACACCCATCACCATTCTTCTTCCTCTGCTTCTTCTGCTGCTCCCAGAACAGCACCTGATCGCGGTAACAGCTCATCCTAGATGTCGCTTCCGTAGCCGATGACGTCACCGGAAACGACTTCAACGACACGTTCTCCCCGAAGATAAAGCTCTCCATGTCACTCCAGCACCTGTAGGCGTCCAGAGGCGGGTAGAAGCAATCGCCGATGCCCGGCATGTACTCCGAGGTATCGCACGGTTCCTCGTCGCAGAAGTCCGACGTGACGGTACGGTCCGAAGTTAAGGTGGACGTGGAAGAAAGGGTAGAAGAAGAAGATCCACTGGAACTCTTCTGGTCACTCAACAGCTTCCAGGTGACGGTCTTCTTGGAATCCGACGGCGGAGAGGAAGCCGAGGAAGTCACGGACGCGGAGTTGTTCGCGCAAGCCTGGACCTTCTTGGCCGGCTTCGGAGGAGGAACCGGAGGAACTCTTTTGGTCACCTTAGAAGAACTATCCGGTACCACACGATTGTTGTTGCCGGGTTCTTCCGGGTCGTTAGGGTTCCGTGAGACACCGTTCGGCTTGATGCCTATGTAAGTCCAACTCGCGACCGATGTCCCGGCGCAGGTCTTACACTCCGAGAAGGTAGAGGTCCTTGTAGGAGGGTAACATTCAGATTCGTTTGATGTAGCACCATTTACATCCAGCTGGCTCTTGGGAGTTCCTTCTTCCACGGTACGCGCCGGGTCATCCGTTCCGTCAGCTCGTTCCTTCTTTCCCCAATCCCAATAATTCCCACATTCGGATATGGACATTGTCTTCCTGGCAGGAGTAGGACCACTTAAGGTGCCAAGTTCCTCTAACTTCAGTTCCTCCTTCGATCCATCAGCATCAGACGTCCTTCTATCGTCCCCTCCGAAAGCTGAATCTTTCGGCTCAAAGATCACGCTTTCCAACGATCCGAACGGATCAACCTGATCTAACGAATCGCTAGCCATGTCACTTCCAAGGTCACCATCACCTTGCACGTCCTGGAAAACGCACGTTGAAGGGGTTCCACGGTTGCCATCGGTGGTGCCATTCGAACCCGGCAGCGAACAGGAATTCGACGAAGGTCCCGCGTAGATCTCGGAGTAACCGACGACCTTGCGCTGCTCCTCGTCGATGGGAACGTAGATGAGACCCAGATTAACGAAGGTACTACGTTTCTTGGTGTCCTTCACTCGTTTCTTGATGAAGGATACGTGTCCTGATGAAGGCACTTGTTCGGTATTCGGGACATCATCCTCCCACGATCCTAAACTTTCCAATGGAGACTTCGCGCTAAGGCACCTCAACCTCGTCCTTAGCCTCTTAATCCTGGTTGTCCAAAACACTCTTTGGGGAGGCACTGGTTCGAAAGACATTTCCTGAGCGTCCTTACCTTGGGGCGTTTTCTGCAAGGTCCCGTTCTGGCTTTTTACCCGGACTCTTCCGCGACAGCTACTGCAGTTGCTCGCGTAGCTGCAGGAATCCCACCAGGAGGAACAAGACCCGGAACACGTAGAACACAACGTGGAATTCCAGCTGACCTCTTCCGGTAACCTAGATGCCCTTGCCGACATCAAGGTCACAGTTCTGTTCTGATCCTGAATCAACTCCGAAGGCGCTTTAAGTCTATTCCTAAAATTTTTCACCCTTTCCAACGTGAGGTCAGCATCATCCACATTCAAGGAGATGTTCGCATATCTTCCACTGCTTATGCTTCTTTCGATATCCCACTGTCCAGGTCCTTCCAGATGGTTGCGGCCAGGTATGACCTCGTAAAGCTGGGAGAAATGTTCCTCGAGGTCAGCCCAGCTGTCGATGTCCGAATGGTCACATGCCGTCTTCCCCAATTTGGCCACCATCCTCCTGACGTTCAACTTGTTGGACTCGTATATATCCTCTTCCTCAAGGTCATCAACCTTCTTGGAAGAAGACTTGGGATATTGCTGAGCAAGAACTCCTTTCAAGGCATCGTTCCTCTTCAGGCTGCCAACGGTACGGTATTTCTTTTCGATCAAAGACCTCACTTTGCCTGCGTACATCTTGCGGTCGTCAGACTTCACAGCTGATAATTGCTGATGGTGCTGCTGCTGTTGTCCTTGTCCATTAGCCGAACTCGATAATCGGCTTCTGGCTCTTTCCGCGCAACCGAAGCAACTCGTGTCGTCGCTGAAGCTTTCGCGGGCGACCGAGGCCTTTCGGAATCTTCCTCCTTGTTTCTTAGTCATGGTTTGATTGTTAGGAGCGATTCCTTACTACAGTTTATCTTCAAAAGATGGTGGCATCGTACAATAATAAGTCTCGCGGTGGTTGCATCTGCAGCGCGAGGTGCGGTCATCGGAGCGAAGAGCTCATTTTCTCCACGCAACGCAGACCAATTCGAAAGGGCATTTTGCATTGGTGAACCTGTTGAGGTTTGTGAATCGCACTGTTCCGCTTGAAAGAGTGCCAAAATATGCTTTCAACACGGTTTCCTCAACAGCATCCATAGGAAGCACGCACGCATATCGAGAATGCCTTTTCAAATTTGCACAAATAACCAAATAACTATCCCTACCACTTCACAAATGGCTCCAACTACATTTTCACCCTTTCATTCTACTCTTTATCCCAAACTTTCCTTACTAAGAAGTCAGCTCAAAGTGCTAGGACAATACCAGAACTTCACATAATGAAACGCGCGGCAACATTCCTCGCAACACTTTATCACTTCCTCTTAAACTTCCCATCTTCATCCCAAAGCAACCATCGTTCCCCATCGCTATATTTATATATTTCAATAAATATAAGCCATATTGTAACCGAGGTTTTAACTTTCAACTTCACCGTCAAGCGGGTTGCGCAGATCCCAATATCCTGCGGTGCAAATTCTCAATACTTCTTTTTAATCCTAAACCATAGAAACTATATCCCTTAAAATAACAATCAATTATAAATAGATTGTCTAAAAGGTCCTGTGAAACCTTCTTCACCCAAATGATATTCAGTATTTTAAGTCTCCGTACGCTGTCCTCCGCTTCTTCGCTTTTCCCATTTCCAGCGCAAAATAATGTAGTCCACCGCTAACTTTCCATAACGTAGTTAGCCAATTTGTCACAGACGCTTCGAAAGAAACTTAATAATGATGAAGGTTTTCATTGCAGCACACAGCACAGTTTCACCGTATTCACGCAAAATCCTCTTCGGCAACTTCACGGCTCGCGCGCACCAAACTTGCAGAAATCAATAACTGTACTCACATTTAGCACACACTCGTCCCTTGCAATAATAGCGATCGATTTATACGATTTAACACGTTATCCGATTATATCCGCGATCCACCGGCGTAGGCAGATGCTTGCGATGACACGGCACGTGCTTCGTGCTCCGCGGAACCGATTCGACTGCGGGATAACCTACACAGGAGTCACGTAAAAACCAGTCAGATCCGTGATGGTTTTTTGCCGCATCTTCCTCCGGCTTGAACTACATCCATACACTAGTGGCCATGGTCAGCGAAGGAGCTACTGGAGGTGGCCCAACCGAGGGCTTTGGCATCGCAACCACGTAACTCTTCGATCACCACCAACAGCACATTCTGACATATTTACTGGAAATAGATCTCATTACGTATCCAGTTGGTCACTCGAGGGGTCACGTGGATTTTTCTTCAGTCGAGGATAATCGCAAAGTTGATTGTAACAAAAGTTCAGAGCGGGAGTTTCTCGGCAGTTCGCCGCGGCAAATGTGTCGCAGATTTTTCAAGTTACGTATTTTCCCAATTTTGTGATCATCAAATTTCATTGCATATAAGAAGTGATGATGACTTTTCGATCGCTATCGAAATAGTGAAAGAAGATATATCTATGCTGGTGGTTTGCAGTCAATGAATACTTTAGCAGCTACCGGGAAGTCAAGCTCGGTTACACCGACCAACTGCAGTTGAGCAACTAAATCACTGAATTCTCATTGGATGCTGACAAAACGTATCATTACTTCTTTTTTCGCCCTCATAAAAATTCCCATGTAACAGTCTGATAAATAAATTTACTAAATCATTTTATATCCTGTTTGTTTAGATATTCAATTTTAAAAAGTACATGATAATCATTTCATCTGAAACCTTTTGTAATGTCACCCCATTAATTGTATTGCTTTATCTAAAACCATTAAACATGTTTGATTGTTAATTACTTTTCAATACACGTACACACCATGTAAATTATGCTAATGAGTATGTAAAATTAAGTAAAAAGCGTAGTTGTTATCTATCTACATTGAATTAACCTGAAACAGCGTTTCTTTGTATTTATTTCACTTAACTGTTTAACATTTTTCCCCCATTTTTTCTAGCTTCAGTAATTATCTGCAAATTAAATCAAATTATAAATAGTCTATAATTATTCTCCAATTAAGCGTTTCTCAATTACATTTACAGACTTTATTTATGTACTACACAACTTCTCATTAAAAATTGGTGTTTTTCATCCTGAATTCATTATTACTACTTAATTATATAATATTCCAATATAAATATATATTTAAATTCACATTTCACATTACTACTGCAAATATATTTTAACACTTTTGGTGTTTACCACTGGCACAAAGAAATGTCATTTATGGACTAACTTGGCTATGAATTGTTGGATTTACTGCCACAGTAATTACTCAACTTTGAAAATATTTACCATTACTAATCACTAGATATAAACCACAATGTTTTTCTTCAATCTTGCCCAGGAATCTGTTTTTTTAGCTACACAAAAAAAAATCGATAGGCCATTTTTTGTTTTTGTTCTTCACGAAAAGGTTCATCGGATGAAAATAGTTATAAAATAAAAAGGTGTTGCTGTTACGCATGGGTCGGTCGAGATCTATGGCAGGCCGAAGTGATTTCAAAGAAACGTTGCCGAAAATACTAAGTAGTGAAACGAGCAGAAACGAGGAGTAAAGAAAACAAGATGGCCGCCGGCTGACCCCCAACAAAAACCAGCTGCTGGCAAACAACACACCACACAACAAAAAAGCCAAGCACCAGTAAGTTCCCAAATCAAACTTGATTCATGAAAAGACTAGGCACACCTGAGCATCCATCACACATGCACACCATCCATTATTCGCCAATCAAACAGGAGGACGAGAGCGCATTAATCACGAGATGAGAATGCTTCCCGCAGACTTTGATTACTATACCATACACCGGCCAAATATAATAACTTAATTAATATACAAACTCATGAATGCTTCAATACAAGACAAAACACACTGTCAAACGTAGAGAATAACTTGAGCTTATCAGAACTCCAGGGCTCAAAGTCAAAAAATAATAAATTCAGGACAGTGATTATAACCATATTTCAGGACATATTTTGCATATGCCATATTGGAAATTTACCTCACTCACGCTCCATCAGGTGTTATATAATAATGTGATGGTCCATAATTTAGCTTTTCAGGAATTTCAGGACAACTTTGAGCCCTGCAACTCCTTGGTTTGAACAATGGCAGTGCACTAAAATGGCGGCCTCTTCGCATAATTGTAAGTCTAATTGCGCAATATTCACATCTTGCTTCTTAAAATATACAATACATTATAACCTCTATGTGTAACTGGAAGTCCAAGGTAAATTGAAAAAAAAAAAACTTTCAATTATGTACTATACAACCTATATATCTAAAATTTCATTTTATGAAGTTGAATGTTTTGAAATAGATTAAATGTCAGCAAATATTAAATCTTCATTGGTGCAATTATCTGTGACTCAGTTTATGTGCCCTGAACTTCCAAAAATTATTTGGAAATTTGCAATTCAAATATTCCTGAATTTCATTAAAGTTTTTCAACTTTTCAAAAGTTTCCCTTCCGCAAAAATAAAGTTGACATGAAGAAAAACCATGCAAAAAGCAAGTTTTGCAACAAATTCTCCGTGGAAATAAAGTCAAACTATAGTAAAAAAGTTAAGTTATTAGACTTAAAGTTCGACGGGGTAATTCAGTTATGAGGTTTGGATATAATACCTAACCTCCATATAGGCTATTTCAAAATTTGAGTGTTAGTAACTATTGTTTACTAATTTCCATTGATTTTGTTACATCACTTGCTTTCTTTTTTGTTTCCCCTTAATGCAGTTTAAGTTTAATTCATGGTATACCTTACAAAATCATATCAGTTTACCTTTTAAACAGAACTGTGTATATGGATAGCTTACGTAAAATAATTGTTTATTTCTGAAATTAAAGTTGTATAGACTTTTCTTTGAAGGAGATTATGCAATTATATTTTTCTTTTGTCGTTATCCAAAGAGTCTATTATATACAGTAGCCTATACAAAAACTTTCATACCTGCTTGTAACAAACTCGAACCTACAATGGCTTGCATTTTCAACTTCATTATAAGCATATTCACAGTGTATATTTGAAAACATTTACGGGATATTAGACAATTGTTATGTAGCCATACCTTTATACCGCATAACCTATATTTCATTTTTGGGTTTCTTTTAAGAATTTATATAGCACAATTGGTAGTCTATTTTATACGGTATATATTAAAAATTATTACTTAAACTTCACGGTCACCATGTATTTGAAGCACCTTTTGAAAATCATCTCTATTATGTTCACGTTAAATGATTAGGCAAAAAATAACATGTCTCATAAGTTTGACATGCATTCTGGTTTTGAAGGTGCCTAAAGTGAGGTTTGTAGTCAAGACCTTATCATTGGATGTTTACAACTAACTTTATGTTTATTTATGTTTCAAGTTCCGGGTTATATTCTCTTGGTATTTTTACAACAGCTATTTTACTGTTTCTTTGCAAAAACCAATCCAAACAACAAAAACCACCTGTAAATACATGTAGGGCTACATAAATTTCAACAGGCCTATTATACATGTCTAAACTTCACTAATAATGAATTAATTTTAGTGACACAACGCAGTCCCGCAGTCAGGCAGCACCGCTGCGGGACCGCTGGACTCCCAATTAGATTATAGTCTAGTGGAACTTTTGGAAATTTTGATATATTTTGGAAATATTAAAACCATAAGATTAATTGGTATTCTTTGGAAATTGTAGAAATTTTGACATTATTTTGGAAATATGAAAACCATAAGACTAAAGTCTATTGGTATTTTTTGGAAATGTTAGAAATTTTAGTCTTTTTTTGGAAATATTAAAACCATACGACTATAGAACATTATTATTTTTTTTTTAGAAATTGTAGAAATTTAGACATATTTTGAAAATACTAAAACCATAAGACTATAGTCTAATGCTATTTTTTGGAATATGTGGAAATTTTGAATTTTTTTTGAAATATTAGAAATTTTGACATTTTTTTGAAATTTAAGAAATTTTGACATTTTTTG
>JAQFZQ010000540.1:0-31084 GCA_034696005.1 Glomeris marginata | reverse complement strand
GCCAATTAGTCTGTCCATGATTAGCCAGAAAGGGTAAAGTTCAGAGTTCACTTACCGCCCTGTCAGTTCACCTTTAAGCTAATACAGCATAGAAAAATGCATTGACATTTAGTCAGAAATGAAATAATTAACTTTTATCAATAAATTTCCAAAATTACGCAGTAATACGGTGTTGCGAACAGCATGATTATAACCATAATATACATTATAATGAATAAACACCTACATTTCAGGCACCTGCTGGTAAGACCAAATCAGGGGTTTCTGTTGCATCTACTCCTCCTGGTGAAGAGCCAGAAGATCTTCCAATGCCTACCCATGCTGACACCAGAAGACCACGCAGAGGAGCATTCAGCGCGGAGACTTACACCGAAGAAGATGCAACCACCTATGTTAAAAAGGTTACCTTCTTATACAATAAAACCAATAAAACAGAGTGTGAATATACATACTAATATATGTACATACCGAAATTCTCTTTCTGTACAGACTGTTGTTCCGAAGGACTATAAAACGATGACTGCTCTTACGAAGGCCATCGCCAAAAATGTACTATTTGCTCACATGGATGACAATGAAAGAAGGTGTGAGGAGCATCCTTATATTTTATACTGCTCCTGTATTAAACACACAAATAATGCTATCATTTTTGAATTCATGTGTTCAGTGACATATTTGATGCCATGTTTTGCGTCGAGCATAATGCCGGTGATGTGATCATCCAACAAGGGGATGAAGGAGATAATTTCTACGTCATTGATCAGGGAGAAGTTCAGGTTTATGTCAATGGAGAACTAGTCACTGTAATAGGCGAGGCTGGTAGTTTTGGAGAGTTGGCCCTCATTTACGGAACACCGAGAGCAGCCACCGTTAAGGTACGTACTATACAGATGTCCGCGTATCGTGTACAGTTAATTCTGAGTTCTCAAGGAGTTTCCATTATTTCCAGGCCAAGACCAATGTCAAACTTTGGGCAATTGATAGAGATACTTACCGCCGTATCCTGATGGTAAATCATCTACAAGGACCGGTTGTTCGTGTACCACGTTAACCGAGCAAATTTGTAATTTCAGGGGAGCACTATCCGGAAAAGGAAGATGTACGAAGAGTTTCTGTCAAAAGTGTCCATTTTGGGTACTATATCAATCTGGCTATGTGTTTCTTAAAGGAGATCTGACATGGTAAAATTTTCAACACCAAATCAGTTGAACAATTTTCCATGCGATAACCCCGTTTATCTGCACATTACCTGATTTTGTGAAATTTTTCCGTTGATTCGTTATTTTTGTAAAAATATCTGAAGTTTCGTAAAATCGGCCGCCGGAAATACGCTACCATTGGCTGAAACAACAATGATAACGTTGCCAAGTCGGTCTCATTGGCTGCAGCAGCCTAGATCAACCCACAGTCGCCAGTTAGCCAATGGCGTTCTGGTTTCCGATCTCTTTCATTTTAAATAATTCCTTCAATAATTTTTAAACAATTATTTTAATCGAACTCATAGTTTTAATTTAACGTTCAAAATCTACCGTTTTAATGGCATGGGACCTTACAAAACTGTGTCAGTTCTCCTTTAATTAAATAAGCTTGATCATTGAGAATATATCAATATTTACCTGCAGAAAATCTCGATAAATGGGAAAGACACACGGTCGCCGATGTCCTGGAACCGGTTTCTTTCGAAGATGGTGACACGATTGTGAAGCAAGGAGATCCTGGCGATGACTTCTTCATAATATCTGAAGTATATATTAAAAATACACAAATGTATTAATTTTATCCAGTGAAATAACATATAAAAACATGATTACCTTTGAAAGGGCACTGCCGTTGTTCTGCAACAGAGATCGGAGAATGAGCAAGAGGAAGAAGTAGGAAGGCTTGGTCCTTCCGATTACTTTGGTATGTTGCTACAAGAATGTTAAAACTCCATATACAGTACTTAATGATGTGATATGGTCACAGGCGAAATTGCCCTTATGTTGGATCGACGCCGAGCAGCCACGGTCAGGGCCCTTGGTCCGTTGAAGTGCGTGAAATTGGACCGTGCGAGGTTTGAAAGAGTTCTTGGGCCATGCGCGGACATCTTGAAACGCAACATTGCTCAGTACAACAGCTACGTGGCGTTGACGGTGTAGAAGCAAGGTGTGGACAATGTGGCCACAACCATCATCACCATCAAATCGTTTCGATCGATCCGCCGCAGTCACCTCGCACCGATACGGAATGCCAACATATTATGAATCAGAGGCTCTTGGGGTTACCAATGAGCATTGCCACTCGCCGTTCTGTATTCTTAGACTAACAATGAGAAAGTGTAGGCAAAACATTGCAGATAAAACCGCATGTTGCCCCGAGTTGAAGTCTATGTCCGCGCAATAATAGTAATTAATTTCACAGGAATAAAGTGCTCATGCTTTGGTCAATAAATGTCAGGGAAGTTGAATAAATAGGTTATAAAAAAGTATTCAACACTTATTTGCAATTGGATAGGTATCAAATTACAGTTGTATACTAAATTCCAAGTTATCTTGGCAAAAAAGGGTGTGTCTACTTTCATGATTGACATCTTAAGAGCCAATAGTAAATGGTTGCTGCCTGATTGGCCACGCCCACAAAGTGTGCAGTTTGTAAACACAAATTGGCTTGTAAATAAACCAATAATAGAGATTCACACCTCTGTTTTTCAAAGACACGCCCTTTTTTGCCAAGTTAAATTGGAATTTAGTATAGAAATATTAGATTATATTTACATTTATCCTCAACTGACTGAAACAATTCCACTAATGTGACTAAAAATGGGATTATTTATGTGGTTATTGCATTTTAAAGTAGAAAAATAATAAGTGATATCAAGAGTGGTGATATGTTGCGCTTAAATGTGGACAAGTCTTCGGCTCGGAGCAAAAAAATATTCAAAATTTATATGGTGATAAGCGATAACTCTAGTTAGATCCAATGTAACTATTTAGTTTGATTTGTTGCGAATTATTTACCGATTTGGCATTTAAGTGTATTATTATTATACATGTCAAGTCTGCGGATAGTTTCGAGTCGTGCGGCCCTCAACCCTGCTATGTCTTTAGATGTTTGTCGTTTGAAGCCATTTTGGCAATAATGTTTGTTATTTTCATGTTACCTGCCTAACCCTGCTGCTATGGGCAGCATTAAAACACCTGCGTCAATTGTGCTAACTAATAAGTTTTTTTGTTTTTATATCTCGTGTTGAAAATTTAGCATGCAGATACACGTACATGAACTTTACAATTT
Source organism: Glomeris marginata (assembly GCA_034696005.1). Taxonomy (NCBI): domain Eukaryota; kingdom Metazoa; phylum Arthropoda; class Diplopoda; order Glomerida; family Glomeridae; genus Glomeris; species Glomeris marginata. The sequence continues at coordinate 27,814 of JAQFZQ010000540.1, read as the reverse complement.
GTAAAACTATATCTAACACGGAAGGAATGAATGAATGTGACAAGAATTAAGTAAAACGAAAATGTAGTTGCGAGATTTATATAATGTAAATGTGCTGTTATTATAGATTACAACATGAACTCCATAACTGTCTGTCTGTGCCAAATTACGCACACTCAAACTTGTTAATTGGTGGTATAAAATGATAAAATGAATATTGTAGCAGTGTAGTTTGTTATAGTTAGCAAATATGCTTGGCATTTGCTCACATTTTTCTTCAAATCACCATTTCCGAATATCTATCGGAGCGAAATTGTCAAATTTCAAAACACGGCGCCGGCTTACAAGTTTGTATAGGGTGCAGTTTGAAACCAATTTTGTATATCAATGGAGTTTTTCTGAATTGTTTTGCACAGTAAACAGTCAAAGCAGGAACTTTGCTAATGTATTCAGATACATTCAGATACTTATTGTTACCAGTTACGAATGGAGAAAATCCACGCGTCTCATTCGCAACATCGCTGGACGGTGAACATGCAGATAGAGGCAAACATTGAAACATTTTCAATCAACTGTACTAATGAGTATTATAAATCTCCATTTTGTTGTACATTACTTGACTTTTGATGAAAATATGTAGTCTACGTACACTATATTGACAATTTCCCGTTTAACGTGTTAACGCGTGCAGAAAAGTTGGTTTAGATGCTTTTCACTGTTGGGGATAAAATGACTAAAATGTTGTGAATGGACTTGTTGTGTAGTGTTGTTGCTCGTTGCTTTCTTTAGTTGTACTAATGATTGTGCAGGAAATAATAGAATATGTGTATAACTCTGATATTAAAATGTAGACCCCAATATCTGTTTCAATGATTGCGCCATTGTAAAGAATATCAGGGGTTTAAAGGTGAACTGATAGGGTGGGAAAAGTGGACCATGACCAACCGTGCCATTGGGTAAATTTGAACTACCCACCAATTAGTCTGTCAATGATTGGCCAGAAACGGCACGAGGCACTGACCATAGTCCACTTTTCCCACCCTGTCAGTTCACCTTTAAAAATATAAATTGCAGTAATAGCTTGGTAATAGTGAGTCATCCCAGTTATTAACAATGGGGTGGGCGATTTACGAGCCACGCCCCTTTCATTTTCTTTAACAATCTCCGCAAATATTCGCTTGATTAAGAAACGGAAACTGATGAACAATTTCTTTTTACCTCATCTTTATGTTTATGGAAGAAAACTGGTAGGTCAGAAATCACTTCAGTTCTCCTTTAAATAGAAATTTTCCATTTAGTATATATCAAAACCAAACAAATATGAAAACAAAAACATTTTATACCTTTTTGTAAAATTTATCGGAGTCAATTTAGTTGTTTGCCAGAACTTGGTCAGTACAAAGATTCCACAAAATCCATAAAACATTCTGAAAGATGAATGAAATATATAAATTAGTAATATATAATCTACTGGGGTTGACACAGTCATGTCTAAGAAATGACAACAATAATTAAGCCGCTTATCTAATCTAGTTTTCCAAGTAAGTCCATATCAACATATTGCAAATACAACTTCTTCTGTAAACCTACATTGATAACATTTTAAGGCACAGCTGCTGGTAAGTAAGACCAAGTCTTTCAGCTTTGCATCTAGTATACTCCTGGCAAAGAGCAGCAAGATGTCTCACCAAGCTGATGTCCAACTTATCCGCAGAGGTGCAATCAGCGCCGAGACTATAAGTGAAAAAGATGCAACCACCTATGTCAAAAAGGTAACGCCCATTTACATTCTTACAGTGAAATAATAGTCACAATACTAATACACTTACCACAATTCTCTTTTTGTAAGACTGTTATTCCCAAGGACTCTAAAACAATGACTGCTCTTAAAAATGCCTTCGCTAAAAATTTGCTATTTGCTCATATGGATGATACTGAAAGAAGGTTTGAATTGGATCAATATTATATACTACCAAAACTACCTCATAAACTCTTGATACTAATACTACTATAGTAGTAGTATCAAGAAATGAAGTCATGTATTCTTTAATATAGTGACATATTTGATGCCATGTTTTGCATTGAGCGGAAAGCCGGTGATGTGATCATCCAACAAGGAGATGTGGGAGATAATTTCTATGTCATTGAACAAGGAGAAGTTCAGGTTTATGTGAATGGGAAACTGGTGACTGTATTAGGCCATGCCAGTAGTTTTGGAGAATTGGCCCTCATTTACGGATCACCAAGAGCAGCTACCGTTAAAGTACGTAATTTCAACATATAAACATGTCTACATATTATCAAGATATTATCTCTTGATATTATCTACAGTTTTGTGCAAGGAATTTGTATATCTTACAGGCCAAGACCAATGTAAAACTTTGGGCTATTGATAGAGATACTTACTGCCGTATCCTGATGGTATGTCATCTCCAAGGACCGCGGTTAAAATTGTTGCATGTTGTAATAATATATAATTACCAAATTTGTTATTTCAGGGAAGCACGATTCGAAAAAGGGAAATGTATGAAGAATTGCTGTTAAATGTGTCCATTTTGGGTATTATTATATCAATCTGGCTGTGTTTCTTAATTATAAGGTTGATCATTGAGAATATCAATATTTACCGGCAGGAAATCTCGATAAATGGGAAAGACACACAGTTGCTGATGTCTTGGAATCGGTTTCTTTTGAAGCTGGTGACACGATTGTGAAGCAAGGAGATCCAGGAGAAGACTTCTTCATAATATCTGAAGTATATATATATATCCCAAGAGAAAAAGTTGTGCATAATTAATTTCAATTCGTACAATATTTTGTGCACAATTCTGCACAAAAAGGGTTCAATTTGGTGCACAAAATGAAATGAATTTTGTACATAATTGTACAACATATACAAACATGATTACCTTTGAAAGGGGACTGCTGTTGTTCTGCAGCGGAGATCGAAGAATGAGCCGGAGGAAGAAGTAGGAAGGCTGGGTCCTTCTGATTATTTTGGTATGTTCCTAGTTTCTAACTTCCTACAAGAATGTTCCCATTTCATATATGTACAGTACATTATTATGTAACATAACAGGGGAAATTGCACTTATGTTGGACCGGCCCAGAGCAGCCACGGTCAGGGCCCTTGGTCCATTGAAGTGTGTGAAACTGGACCGTGCAAGGTTTGAAAGAGTTCTTGGGCCATGTGTGGACATCTTGAAACGTAACATTGCTCAGTACAATAGTTATGTGGCATTGACAAAACGTTAATATCACAAAACTTGTTATAATTGTAGCTAACTGATTTCTTTACTAATGATTGCGTAATAAAATACAATGTAAAACACAGTATTGAGTCAAACCTTCATAGCAATAATAATGGCTATTATTAAAATGACTACAGGGATTAAAAATCCCATTTTGGAGCACATTCCAGGAGCAGAATAACCTGATTCTTTCAGCCAGGACACAATTTCAGACACGTCGTTTGGTTTCGTGGGATTGTAACCAAAATCGTTACGTGCTTTTTGAATGCTGAAGTAGTGAGTAACCCCGGTTTTCAATACCTTCAAAATGATGTTTATCATATAACAGCTTTCAAATCATGATCAACAGTGAGAATAACTGAATTTCATACTTCTGTTTTTGTAATTATCGGAGTCAACTTGGTCGTTTGCCAGAATAAAGATGGCACAGATTCCATAAAACATGCTAAAAAATGAGATAAAAATATAAATTAGTAGTTTATTAATAACAAACAGCTGTTAAGATAATATACCTAGCCACCACATGATTGTCAATGGAATGATAAGTCTGGGTAAGGGATAGCCAAGTTGCCCAAACTGAAATATAAAGATAATCAAGTATAAATGAGTAGAAAATGTGAATTAAATTTAAATATTTCAGTTTCAATTACAATGTTTCCAAAATACTCAAAGTTGGAGATCGGTTGACCATCACTGATGAAATAAGCTTGACCAGCCTGGAAAAAAATATATTATACTTATTTCAATGGTGCAATAATCAATAATACAATTTGCATTTATTTGTACCGTAAATTTTCTAACATAAGCCGGTCTCCAATTAAAGCCCGGTCAATGATTAAAAACCGGTTTCCAATGTAAGCAAACCGGTTTGTTTTGAATAGAAGCCCGGGCTTCAGTAAGAAAATTTACGGTAAGTAACTTATATCTTACATTTGTTTGCTTTTCTGTTTTCAACAGACAATAAGCAGCTTTCACATGTGCTTGAGTTGCATTTTGAATAGAAACAAAGTCAACTTTATTATCGCCGGAACCGTATTTGATGCAAGTCCCACCGTACCTAGCCAAATTCTTAAACATAGAAAAAATATACAAATACCTATATGGTTTTGAAAATACTAATTTAAATATTAAACAAAATACCAAAACCCAACAAGAATTTACCATTATTCTTGGCAAATGTCTTTCTTCCCCTGGACCAAAAATTCCTGCCATACGAAGTACGCAAGTCTTTAACCGAGCGCACGAATTGGTCATCTTGTCATTAGATAAAATAACCATCTGTTCTGCGATGCTCTTCGTTAATGAGTAATAATCCACTTGCTATGTAAAAATAAAAATATATTGCACAACTATGTATCTAAATTACAACTTTCTATTTGTGTAAAACATATACCATGTTTAGGGGATAATACGGTAAAGTTTCATCACCATTATGAATCTCTGTTCCACCATAAACCACATTATAGGTACTTGTGTACACAAGTGCCTTGACATCTTGTGTGCAGCAAGCTAAATAACATAGAAAACATATTAATTATTAAATATAATACATACTACTAAAATTATGTACCTTTGATAACATTCTTGGTTCCATTCACATTGACATCCTCAGTTTTATTCCTGTGAACTGGCAACTGAAAACAAAAATGTTAATGAAGCCAAAGTTAAAATAAGAATAATATTAATATTAATACTAATAAAACAACTTACCTGTTCTCTACCTGACATCCCAAATCCAGCAGTATGAATAACACAATCCACATTATGGAAAGCTTTCTCAAGTTGTTCTACATTCAATAAGCTACCCTGAATAGATAAACAAGGTAGGTAATTATCAATATATACTTATATAACAATATTTGATATAGTACAGAAGTTGTATCATAATGCTTACGTTAATGTAAGGAACATTTATGCCTGGATCTTTCCAGCAACTTGACGGTTCTCTGATGTCCAGTGTAACTACAGTGTGGCCATCACTGACCAGCTGTTTACTAATATGATATCCCACATATCCTCCTCCACCAACCACACAGAACTTCATAATTACTTTTGATACTAACAGTGCTCAATCAAGAAATACATGTGGCAAACCTTGAGATTTATCAATCTCATGTAACATGTTACTTGTAATCATTAAACTGAACTTTGATGCATGCCATTGCAGACGAATGCAATATGATATAAAGGGTGTTAATGAATTCTTTTTACAAACTGATAGGCTAAGTACAGGGGTCATTGGAGATGACCACCACTGATACATTACATCACCACTTTATTTTACAGTGTAGTCATTATAATTTTTCAAGCCCCTTGGACACTGTAAAAAAAGTTTTTCAAGCTTGCTGAATAAAATTCTGTCGCCTGGGAGTTCAACCAGTCCATTACTGCCGTTTTAAACTCTTCATTGACGGATTTTCACAACTTATATAAGGTGTTGCTAGTTTCTACACCCATCTGCACTCAAGGTCATTTAATTAAACATCAGCAGGTTGAAAACTTCATCGCTACGTGGCCAATCAGTTGATGTTTATACTGTGTATGTGCAAATTGTTTATGGTCACTAGCCAATTTCGGTTACATTTGGAATTATTAATTCTCAAGCGGTGGAATTTTATGCGGGGATTTTTAAACATTTTTTACTGTGTCCAAGGGGCCTGGAAATTTTTTTTCTCTTAATTGGTTTTTGATTTCTACTCAATTGGTCCTTTATTTTGAAATGATCGAGCCTCGTAGTAATTGGGCTTTCCAAAATTCTTATAATTAAAAAATTTTATATTTAAATTTAAAATTTTATACTCTAGCGGCTCGGAATGACAAAATCATAATTTCTTCATAATTCTGCAACTCTTAAATCTGATACTTAGCACAATATCTTATCTTCCATGTGTCTATTCATAGGTACTATGTGATATGAAATAATGGCACATTATGATCATTATTCAGTTTTGTCAATGTAAATGTTTTCGTTTGCCGAGTGAAAAATCCATGTTGTATGTAAATAGACCTATATATTTAATTTCTTCATCAATCACACCTAACCCACACTTTTCATAATCACAGCTGCATAGGTTAGCATTGGAAGCGCTTTGATTTGGAAAGTTGCACTTTTGGCACGCGTATACAGATGCACAAAAATATATTCAGCTTGCCCGTAATTTTTTGGGCAATGATACACAAATGGAATCACTTGATGGAATGGGATGGAATGGAAGGATACATTATGTATATTATAATACTAGTTAATATATCCTTTGATAAAGGCACTTCTTAATTATACTTGCCACTCTTGGAATCTTGGAAGGACTTAACGCGAGATGGTCGTCGGAGACGACAATTGCGATGTTGCGCTGTTCACCATCGATGGGTTCTTGTCCAAATCAGGAATGAGGAAGTCGATGGATGGTTTGACTTGGTGCCAAAATTGAGCAAGCTGAAAACCAAATATATTGTAAGTTATGTATACATACAAGGTACCATTCGGAAAATATTCTTATTTAGGCTTAATCATAAAATCATGACATTTTCAGTTACGTATTTAATTGCACCGTGTACTTTTTACACAATTATTTCTTGTAAGTTTCAAATCAAACCAGTAACCTCAGCATGGCTGGCAGTCTGCAATGTAACCAAACTCTCCAGGATATGTGCCAGCAGTTCCATGTTCAAGTAAACCAGCCGAGTCTCCATTTGTATACAGTACATAGCAAAACATGTTCTTTTCGCCATTGATGCCACATGTTCCTCCTGCTGCAATGGACATAAACAGCAAATCCCATCAGTATACAACCCTAATGTTACCATAAGCAATATCGCACAAATGGCCCGGTGTCCTTACATCGGTGATCCGCGATTCCAAATCATCAGCTTTCAATACCTATTTAATTTGAAGTATTACCAAGAGTGTATTACTGTACCTTAATTGTGATCAATTTAATCTTTAGATTGAATGCAACAAAGAACAGGATGACATCACACTTGCCTCACTGCCCCTCATAGTTGCCTGAACCCTTCTACGTGCATTAATCACTTTAGCAAGCGCAGTCTGATGGTCATGGATTATACCTTTCTCGTGCCGATCACACACATCCTAAAATTGGGAAACAAATATCATTATATAATTGCATGTATCAAAATATTTTATGTATTAGAATAGATATATAATTGTTAGTTTTTACCATGTACGCCAACAAGAGGTCTTGGAAAAGATGCAACTTGCCCAGGATTTCATCTTCTTGCATAGTTGCCTGAAACACGAACAATGAATTTTGATTTATTCATTTATGAGGATTGCATTTATTTATTTTAATATGAGGGAAATTAAATACTTGTTGAGCTGCCAAACTAGAAACAGCTTTAAATTCCCTGGAAATACTTTTCATGCCATTCTTTATGTGGTCCCAACTCTGACAACCTCCAGTTGCCCACTCCGAAGTGCAGTGGGGATCACTTGCCAATAAGCTAAAACAAAATATGAAATTAGGTTATTTTTTAATTATGGATCAGGAAATTTATCCCAAATACAATTAACCTCAATCCCTTTTCCAAATCTTGCATATCCAATGCATATGATTGAGACCTCGTAACCAATCGCTGAACCATTTCTTCTAATTGCGAAACAACTTGGCACACTGTTTTAATCTGCTCACGTGCATTTTTTAGTTTGCTATGTGTATCAGCTGAAACTAAATCCTGCTGCAAGGAAAAATATTTGGTTGTATGTAATTTTAAAATTTTTTCAAAGTAACAGGAAATCATTTATCAACCTTGTCTTTCAATGAAAGTTGGCTGGATGAAAATTCATCTTGTTGGCTTTTGAATTCTTTCAATTTTTGCTGCACTTCCTGCAGAAAAAAAAATAACAAATGCATTCTGCTATATTAAAGGTGAACTGACAAGGTTTTGTAACATACCCTGGAAAGTGTGTAATTCTATAGAATTGATACCAATAAAACGATTGGTGCAAACAAAACTTTTTAAAAAAATTGTTACAAAAAGTTATGAGTAGTTAAAGAGGGCGTCATGGAAGGACGGTGTCACCGCACTGGTGTCACAGTGTCCAGTTTTGATAAAATTTGGATTTTCAGCCAATGGCAGAGCTTATCAATGGCGCTCCAGTGTACATATCTCACAATATACTACTCAGTACACTCCAAAGATATGAAACTAAATAATCCATATATGTGTTAATAATGCTTCAAATGGCCTCAAATTTTCAGACAATGTTCCTAAATTAGCAGCAATCAAATGCTAGTTTTTTCAGGGTATGTTGCAAAACCTTGTCAGTTCACCTTTAATATACTAATATCACACACATTATTTGTGAATTGTTCACTTACTGATCCAGTGTAAGTGAAGAAAAATGTAATAGCTGCGTCCGCATTAAGTACAGGATGCCGTGAAATCAATGTCAAAAACCTGAATAGTGCTTTCCTCCTCCGTTCAAGGAACTGTGCACCAGCTTCAATGAGAAACAAGTGAATATAACAAACAAATGAAGTATTTAATATAAAGTTTTTTTCAATAGTTATAGCCGTACTGCCAACTATCTTCTTCGGTGGAATTCTCGGCACGGCCCGACACGGGAATCTGGTCACTAAAATCTCGTACAGTGTCAAAAAGTCGTTGTACCTCCTCTTCACTTCAGACTTGTGCCTCTGAATATATTCCAAACAAATGCAAAAAGACTGTCATAAATTTCAATAATTTTATGAAGTCTTATATTTTTCACTATGTATTTACGTAATATTATTATACAAACCTGGCTGCTAATCTGATACTCAACATGCTTTAAAAACACCCCTTTCCTTTCAGGAATTACTTCCACTTTAATGTCATCTAAGGAACACATGTCCTGGAAACTGTATCCTAATTGAAAAGGGCTCTTGTGATTCTGTCTCACTTCTTCGATCAAAGTAACCAAATTGTCCATGTTCCCTAATTGTGGCCTTGGAAGCTCTACAAGGATTGTTTTAGAAATGTTTTATATAAATAGTTTGAATATTTGTGCATATACATATTCGTGTATTAAAGGTGAACTGACATGGTTTTGTAAGGTACCCTGATAAATTGGTTTGTAAGTAGCTAGTGTGTCCCTTATACACTGGTGCAACCAGAAATCCATTACAAATTAAAAAAAAAGTTAAACGCGTTTTACCGAGCAAAGCGTTTGCATGGTTTCTATGGAAAAGGCACTGAGAAAGGTACTGACTTTCGAACAACTGAGCGTATAACTTTTTTTTTTCAATTTGTAATGGATTTCTGGTTGCGCCAGTGTATAAGGGACACACATAGCTACTTACAAACCAATTATCAGGGTACCTTACAAAACCCTGTCAGTTCACCTTTAAAAAATATATCTGTGCTGGAAAACCTGTCTATGGTGGAAAGATTATCCGGTCCCTTGAGATTCCACCATAGACAGGTTCCCAAGCATATACATATATTTTAACATGTCACTTTTGAAAAATAATTCGAAATTTCCACTATAGATAGGTTTTCAACATAGTCAGATTCCACCAAAGAAGAGTTTAACTGTACTACTGTATATATGTGCACCTTTGATATATTTTCATTGAAGTCAGTAGCATATCTACACAATGGGAACCTTAACGCAAACATAATTTTTGAACTCTCCCCCATTGGAAATATAGCATGAAACAAATGTGGGAAAAACTAAAGCTACTAAAGTAATTTTTTGTTAATTTTTCATATCAAGTAAAAGTTGAGCAGCAAACAGGAATGTTGATAATAGAGATAGAAACAAGTTTCACTTCCGGTATTTTGAGTGCCAACCGGCAAAATATTCGGGTTTAAAGCGGTTGCAGAAGGTGGAGAGAGAAAGAGAAAGAACGGTGTCAGCGTACCGGTTCGACCGGCTCGCCATACTTGCAACCGGCTTTCCATACACAACCTTTGATCTCTCATATCTCGAAAACTACTCATGGAAACTGGCTCAAATTTTACAGGTGCATCCAAGTTAAGGTTCTACATATGCGCACCAATTTCCAAGGAGATCGATTGAACGCACGAGTCAGTGGAGGGCCACAAACCTGGAAATCCTTGACTGCGTCCACGGCCGTGGGAGACTGCATCCACTGTACCACCTGCGTCATGGTGACGATGTAAACGTCCTTATGTTTGGTCTGGATCTCGTCGATCCAGTCGAGGAACGTGTTCTTCAGTTCTGGGTTGTTCTTGAGCCACACCGCGTGGAAGTAGAGACCCAACGGTGCCTTGTTCTTGGCGTAGTGCCTCTGGAAGTTGTGATTGAGGAAGTTGTAGAACTGTTCGCCGTTCACAAGGTTGCTGCAAGAGTCGACCATGGCGCAACCGGGAAGGTCCTCATCAAAGGAAGGATCATCTCTTCTGTCCAACTCATTCATAACTATCTCCCACACAGCGTGCGAACGGCTAGGGCACTTTTGACCGTTGCCGTGGCACTTGTGGGGCATCTTGAAGTACAGGGTGTAGGGCCATAGTGGAGGGTTACCAAGGGCTGCAGTCATGGTGGAGTCCCACAGGAAACCTTGTTCCTCCATCATTGCGAACTGGCTGTTGCCACCGACACGAAGGTACGGGGCGCGCAGACCGATCACCGAGTTGTCGGTGATGTTGGCAAACTTCTCCACTATCAACCTGCTGCCTGCCATCTCTTGGGCCCATTCGTCCAGTGTCAGATCTGTCCAGTACTGTTCATCGTTCTTATGCCTGAAACAACAAATGGTCTCTTGTTACGATGGGGCATCTTCCCATGACTACGTATTATATGATTGAGACTTACGTGATGGAATGGGCAGCAATCTCATGGCCCAATCTATGCAGCTCCTGGACAGCACTGTAATTAGTGTACTTGTGAGAGATGAAGAAAGTGCCCTTGATGGTGCATCCGTTAGGGTTCTTGCGCTGTCCGTTGAAAATCTCTTCGTACAGATCAATGTTATTGATGTTGACCGCATCATCAAAACTGATCATGATCATCTGGGGCACGCTGGCTGGGGCCAGATCACCCGGGATCCTTGTTCCATCAGGTGTGCAGAAGCAATCGGGAAGTTGGCATTGGGATGGATCGCAAGGTGGAGATCTGTTTGGATCTTCGTCCACAGCTAACATCCAACACAATTCCACCAACCATCATTGCGATGACCCACATTCAACAACCACCACAAAAAATCCCTTTTCCTGGATCCCACAACTAACTAGGTACTACTTTAGAGATAGATAGAGGTGTAAAAGGAAATACTAACAGCAGGCGTTTTCATCAGATTGATCAGGACAATCAGGTTTTCCATCGCAGAAAAGAGCCTTTTCGATACATTCTCCGTTTCCGCAGGCTAACTTTCCCTCTTCGCACAAGGGCTCGTCCGTAGACAGCAAGGGCTTCACCTTTCGAGTCCCTAAACATGATAACATTCACCATTAACCACCACCACCAATAACAAACAGGTGGCATCTTGTTCATCAGAGAGTAGCGTGAATCACAAACGAGCCACTCTGTAGCTCAACATATAGTCTTTTCCACTATAAAAGCTAAATAGTAGGCGTGGCTTTCGTTTGGACCAGAATAGTGACATCCCTTTGATAAGACCCTTTGATAAGAAAGTTGTCAGCCAATAGGAAGCAAGAGATTGAAACATCATACTAAAATCGCGTTCAAAGTTGCACTATGAGGGGGCAGTGAAAATGGTAAGATTACATAATTACGAGTCCTTTGACCAATTAGGCATTTTTTGTCATTATTAGCCACGCCCAAACGTGTCATTACTTCTCCCTGATTGGTCAAACGACTCACAATCATCTCTGATTCTCCCTTTCATCACAATTTAATGGTGCAACTTTGACTGCGGTTTTAGTATAGTTAAATGAGAATTATCATATAAATTTTTCGTATTTTTAATTTTTACAAATTAATATGAAGTTTTATTTGGACACTTTTCAGAAAACATACGACAAAGAGCTGAAACTGGTGTTCTAACCAAACCGTCGATCTTATTCTATGCATATTATGACGTCACCATTATCCAATGGCAATCAGATTCTTCGATTCTCACAATAACTTCATCAATAAATTTGATTTCAGATTTCCTTTCAACAGTTTTAATGCCATGGGATATTTTACAAAACAATTATAGTTCCCCTTTAAGTACACTGTGCTCTACTAAAACAAAGAAAAGTGTTACAAACTCTGGGGTTGTTTATTAATTACGTTTAACTCCATGCCGGAAGAGGACAAATAAATTTCAAATAACCAATTTACACCATTTGCATTGCATCCATTGCAATCTGTTTAAATCTGATATAAACTAGAGCAAGTGGATTGAACAAAAGCAACTCACTCTGCTTGAGGTTGCAGTTTTTCACATGGTCCTTCCAGTCACAGGTCTGTTTCTCGATGTCGAAGGCCAGTCCAGCAGGACACCTAAGTGCTAACAGACCCTGGACAGAGCATCGGACAACGTCCCTGCAATCGTCATCAGAAGCCAACCGGAAGTACTCTCCTGCCGAACGGCCCTCGCAAAGGTCCTTGTCATTAAGGGCATCGTTCACCAGGGGCACTGGTACAGGTTGAGGAGGAGTGGTGTCAGCTGCCTGACGTGCAACTCTCACCGTCCTGCAGCTCCCTGATCACATCATCAATCAAAGTTACATCTCTACATATGTGGGACCTCAAATGAGTGACCTAACCTACCATAGGACAAGACGGACAACAGGAGGAGCAGGAGGACTTTGGTGTCCATGTTGGTGTAATGTGCGAGGCGAGAAAACGTTGTGTCCACCCGTGCAACATGTCTTTATAGGCGCAACTCAGACCCAATTTGCATTTGAGGACGAGTGATAACCTCGTGGTTCTTCACCTCATTGGTGGGCGCTCTTCGCTGGCCACGCCTACTGGGCACAGCCAACGAGTCGGCCAAGGGGGGACCCCAGATCCGCGATCCGCAGATCCGCAAATCCAGGGATGAACAAACTCTAGGTTAGCATCATCGATTTAATGGCAAAATGCAAGGCAAAAAGCAAGGCAAAAAGTGACCTCCACACTTTCGTTAGAATTCACACAGTTGACTGTAACAGCATAAACATGCAGTCCAAGTGGAGCAGCATTATTAGTGTAAAAAGTTGACAAACTATGTGAAATATTGTCAAAAAAGTTGAGTGGGAAAGTATATATGCAGCAAGAAAACTTTTCTTTGGGTCATCATCCTTTTTTATTATTGCTCCTCTCATCTTTCTTTCTTTTTATCTTTTATCACATCCTTTTTCCAAGAATAATGATCATCTAGAAACCGGTTTATTCCACCAAATGTCAAAGGTAGACCAAAAACCAAAATGTTGTTGCACTTATTTTTCCTAAAATTCAATCCAAACTTGATATGAAAACGTATTTAACCGTTTTCAACAAGGCCATTTAAAAATAGTAGAGGTCTGGCTTCACTTTCCCCTTGTACTTATACTGTACAAGTTAAGATTTTCAACGTGAAAACAACATGTTTTCAACGTTGTTACACTATGTGGGTCAGTATGATGTGCAACCATGTGACCAACTTATTGTATAGTTGTTATATGTTGTGTACTATACAAATACAAGTCTGAGCACTATGTATTACAAACTTATGTTTAACATTATTGGTTACATAATTAACCAATCGATACAGTACGATACGTACCGATACAGTAAACTAAACATTGCATAATATTACAGAAGTGTTTTAAATCATTTTTAAGTGAACTATGTAACATTACTGTTGACCAATTATTTTTTAAAGTATGTTGCCCATAATTCACTTACTTTTTCCTGGCCATCCAATGTGTTTCTACAAGAGTTTCCACTTTGTCTCAGTAGAGGGAGCTTCTTGGTTATTGTCTGTAGCTAACTGGCTTGGCAATGCTGCAACACCCTAAATTGTAAAAAAAAACTAAATTAATTAAAGAGTTTTTTGAGCCATATTTGAAAACAAACAAACAAACAAACAAACAAACAAACAAACAAAACAAACAAACACAATATCCACTAATGTTAGTGCGCATGCGCAGTCTGTAGTGCCATCTACCTGCAGTTTTACGAACTAGCAATACACAAAAATCATTTCCTGATTTATAATTTTGTAAGTAATTATAAGAAAGGTTTATCAGATAAAAGTTGTTATTGAAATGGGATTCTATACATTGCAATGTATGACGTCACTAGGGTGTAACCAGTCAATACTTTATCGACAAATAATTGAGCAAAGTAGTTATTGCACAAAAAATAGAGTTCTATATAAGTATAATTATGTAGTTGCTTTGAACAAAAATGGAGTTTAGAAGGTTCTGATGGGCCCATTGCACTAGACAAATATTCTAATTTCCTCACTAAATATGTACATTTTAATATAGACAGTGTTTATTTAAAGTGTTTACAATGGGGGTGCCACGCCCATTTTGAATAGGCAAATGAATTGGTTGGCATTGACCCTCAGTGCCAACTGGCTTACAAATTCAACAATTTCAATTTCCATTCACCAATCACATCGCTCCACGTACCAAGCCACCCAATGAAATAGACAGGTTTCAATAGTGTGAAAAGGTGTTCATACTAGTTATCTGAAAATTGTTGTATATGTACTATAGTATATTTAAACCAAGAAAAAACTGTCAAATGTTATTTTTGCACACACTTGCGCAATTATATTGCACGCAAAAGATTCCTACGCAACATTCTCCTGCTTAAGATATACGAAAGATTGCAGACGACACAAGTGTCTGCAATATTGTTGCTACTGAAAGTTAATATACTTCCAAATATGGACAAATATGGAGCAAAAAAATGTTTGTAATGCGGCTTTTATCAAAAGATAATCAGTGAACAATATTTTGACATATATATGATTTGGGGGTCGCATTTTTAGTATGTTTTCGAGGTAAGCAACTAAATCAAGGCATATCAATGAATTGTTTATCATTAATTTAACATATAGCCATGCAATTAGGCTGATATTTTAATACATTCAAAAACAAGATATTTGCATATTTGTATATTTTCCTGTTCCAATTAGGTATACAGGATGTATTTTAACGCAATCACATTTACTAAAAACAGTAGTGATTTTTTATTATACTATTCATGTAATACTGTAAACTGATATATCAACCTTAACCTCATTAAACCACTTTCCAAGTTCCAAGAAGGCAATTATGCATTTCGTCCGCCAGGTGGCGCACAGGACAAATACTTAAAATAAATAGGGACAGTCACTGTAATAAAATAGAAGTATAGAAAACGAAAAAACATCAGTTCCTTTGCAGGCGGTTATTCAAGGTGGCCTACAAACCAATTATTACAGTACTTTATTGTAAAATATTTATCTCTTTGTGTATGTTTTTCTTTAAATAAATTGGAGGAAGGAAGGAAGATTTACAACAAAGTCATTCGCCTCAATTGAAACTTCGCCCAAACATGATAAACATTACAATTCATTTCCTCAATATGTTTTCCTCATCTTCCTATAACGGCAACTCTTTTCTTTTATTCATCATTTCCTGCTGTAAAATGCTCAAAATTCACGGCCATTGTATATTTCCATTGTTGGAAATGAACTTACAACTTCAAAGCAACTTTCAAAGTTTCAAAGGAAATTGCGTGTTGAAAGACGTAGGCCAGAGCGCTTTAACAACTTCTACTCTAGTACTTGCTTCCAAACTCCTAAATAAGTTGTAGTGCACAATACTACAGAATTAAATATAAATATTCAAAATAAGCAACACAAATGGAAACATTCAGTTTTCAACTAAAGGCTATTCCAAAATCATAA
This sequence comes from Glomeris marginata, assembly GCA_034696005.1. Classification (NCBI taxonomy): domain Eukaryota; kingdom Metazoa; phylum Arthropoda; class Diplopoda; order Glomerida; family Glomeridae; genus Glomeris; species Glomeris marginata. Next base: position 11,796 of record JAQFZQ010000540.1, on the reverse strand, counting down.
TTTTAATCACTTTTGGATTATGGCCAAGTCACATGACCAAAGATAATCATAATCTTACCTGACAAACCAGTTTATCTAATCATGTGATAGGTCTATTCAATTATTATTAATATAGGCTAATAATATTTAACTAATTGTAATAGTAATTATAATAGTATAAACTGATTTTTATAATCATATTTTTGACAGGAGAATTAATTTGCATTTGAAATTTTGTTTTGGGGGGGGGGGGGATTTGAAGAATTTTGCATTGAAACCTTTTTCCATGTTACCGTTTTCCCGAATTGCCAATCGTTAAATTCCGCAAATACCTTTAAATGGACCTTGAAACAAGATCTAGAAAGTGGAATTAAAAAAAGAAATCAACGCATTGCTATCATTCATTAATTTGTGGGTGACCTTCGCAAAAAATCCAGTTCTTATTTTTGAATTTTGAATAATACTTTTTTTAAGATCATCAGAATGAAATGACGTTGAATCAACGTTGCTAACTGGTAGCCAAGGTTTTCCAATTACTGTTATACTACCTATCGGTTGTATCAACGTTGTCGCAAAAACTTCTGTATTGTAGTATGTATAAAAAAAATTATTGAATACAATGTTCAAACAACATCATATGCATGACGTCAATTGGAAAAATTACAGGGTTTGCCTAAAAGTAAGTATAGTAGACTGCAAACCAAACGAATATCATATTCTGAATTTCTGATTTCACAATTATTGGGAATACTAATACTATAATTAATAGTAGAGGTCTTATTTCCGGGCCACCTTGTAATATCATTTCACACAAATATTATTCAAAATTATATGTACTCCTTTAAAAAAAAATATAATGACTTCATCAGGATAATATTAACCAATTGTCAAAAATATAATAACCTCACATACAGAAAATTGTAATTTTTACAGCTAAATAAAAATCAAACATTAAAGGAGAACTGACAAGGTTTTGCAACATACCTTGAAAAAGCTAGCATTTGATTGCAGCTAATTTAGGAACATAGTCTGAAAATTTGAGGCCATTTGAAGCATTATTGCCACAGATATTAATTATTTAGTTTTATATCTGTGGAGTGTACTGAGTAGTATCTTTTGTGAGATACGTACACTGGAGCTCCATTGATAAGCTCTGCCATTGGCTGAAACCGCAGAGGCGCTTGTCCTCATTGGCTGAAAATTCAAATTTTGCCAAAAACAGGACACTGTGACACCAGCGCGGTGACACCATCCTTCCATGACGCCCTCTTTAACTACTAGTAACTTTTTGTAACAATTTGTAAAAAAAAGTTTTGTTTGCGCCAATCGTTTTATTGGCATCAATTCTATAGAATTACACACTTTCCAGGGTATGTTACAAAACCTTGTCAGTTCACCTTTAAAACATACTGAATTTAAATTAAAGTTGCTGCACAATATCGTATTTGTTAAATTGTTTTGCATTAAAAAGACAATTATAAAATGACCACATAAAAATATAGGGAATAAATGAACTATATTCTAATATCATGACTTTATATTTTATTAACAGGAATATAATGCATTTGAATATTTTTTCGAGGTTCTTTTCCTACTTAGATCTTTGCCTGATAGTATATTTGATTTGTGAACACGTTTCATGTACAAGGAATGCGGATTTCACCAAATCAACATCATGTCACATTTCTCAACACACACACAGTGACAAACAAAAACTATATTCACTGCACTGGAAAAGCCCATAAGTGACTCACTTTCAAAATAGGCCTATTCCATTTTTAGTTGCTACAAATTTCCCCAAATTTGCCTATATAAATATATAAAACATTATGGAAATATTTCGAATTGCCCCGACCTTTCCAACTAGATTTCCCGTCATTGTGAAACTCACATTATTTACATTTGGCAACTGTAGAAAATTACAACTTGCCAAATATATTTTTATAAAAATACCCCATTGTTCTATTTAACCTTATAAAAATGGAAAGTTGCATGTAAAATTGGAACAACGGCGTGCAAGACTTTATTATTATTCCCACATTCCTAATACACTCTTGCTAAAATACGTAATGCACTTGTGTGAGGGTTTTTTAAAAAGAAAATGGCTTCTTTTTTGGAGGAGAGTAATGTAATGAGTGAACTGTACGACACACCCATTTTGAACTTTTCAACGGCACTTTTGGTTTCTTCTTTGGAAAATTGCAATAAAAAGCCGGATGCGATGATTCACCCACCTATCCTCACCTCTTTCGTATATACTTTCGTGTATATCGGAACTGTTTTTGGAACGCCCACGTGATCGCTACGTAGGAAGAAGATGGGGTTTTGTGTGGGAGAAAAACGAGCGGGGGAAAAATGGAACGTTTTGGCGGCCATCTTGGCTCGTCGCCCAACGGCAAAATGTCGAACGCCGAAAGTCGATTGGGTGGCAAGGCAATACGGGTTTCAGACACAAGGTCGGGCCCAAGTTGCGCTAGTTGGCGTTGCAAACTGGCCAACACTCTGCTGCTGCGAGTTGTTCCAACAACAGGTCGGTGTTCAAACACCGAACACGGCCGTCAAATCAAATTCAAAAACGTTCGGTAAAAATTTCAACAAAAATAAACATCCAAAAGGAATATGGCGGTGAGCAGGAAAGTTCTGGCAAATCAAGCCAAACGGCGAAAAATCTTCAAGAAATTTCATTCGGTCGACGATGTGAGATATGCCACTCAAAAAAAGTAAGTTTTTGCTTTTACCTTTTATAATATAGGGCTACCAACCGAACGTTCAAAACAACTTTAACTCGGTGGCCGACAGGTGGCGCTCATCTCCTTTAATAACTCTAACAACGTACAATCCGAATTGACCATTTTCAGTAAGCACCTCCCATTGCCAAGATGGAGGCTGAAGTGGGGAAGATTATGCAATCCGATTGGTTGAAAACATGTTTTCCCACTTAGGACGCCATTTTTCGAACGTTTTTTCAGCCAATGACAGAACAATGAAAATGGTCAATTATGAAAATATGCTCGCAGCATCTTGGACTTACAAACTAGTAAACAGCTGTTAAATTTAATAATTTTTATCATGTTATTATTGATTTGGCAACGCCACCTAGCGGCCGAGTTGAAGGATGCGACAATAAAACCACCACCAGGTGTCGCTATAATAAATGAAATCGTTCATTATATATATAATTAGTTTATAAAATCTTAAAAATTCTTCACTAAAAATCAATTGAGTTTTTGGCTAAACTAAACTTATTGTACATACATTCTTGGTTTGGTTATGTTATGTTATGTTACGTTACGTTATGCTACGTTACGTTACGCTACGTTACGTTACGCTACGTTACGTTACGCTACGTTACGCTACGTTACGTTATGCTACGTTATGTTAGTTTGTTAGGTTAAGCTAGGTTAGGTTATAGGTTCGATATCATGATAACGCAAGGTGGACCCCGATTGGCTGTAGATTTTTTTTTTTTAAAGGACGCCACTATTAAAGCAAGCCACGCCTACTCAATTGCTTTATTGAATGAGACTTTAATTGTATAATTTAACCACATAGTAAGTATAGTAAGTACAAAAAAATGGCCAGTGGATTGCGGAATTTGAATGTTTATGTTCGAATAACCTATAATGAGTCAATGAATGAGTAGTGAGAAAATGGAACTTGAAGCGGTAAACTTGTTCTTGGAATGTTCCAAATCTCCCTAATAAGTAAAAAATAGCTTGTAAAAAGCGATCACCTAGAAAATAGTTAAAGAAGTTTCCGGGGCATTCTTATGCATGAACAAAATATATAATGAAAACAAGTTTGAAAATATTTTGTCGTCGCCGTTACGGGGCCAAAAATCTTTTTTATTTTTATTATTATTTTTTAAACTACTGTATATCAAAAAGTAGTTTTGGAAACATTCAATTCCGCATTTTTGAATTTGGTTTCGCTCGGTCGCTAAAGTGTGGCCGATGACCGCAACTTTCCTTACATATTTTATGGGTGGAGTTAGTTACAAAGTTGCAAAATTATGTCTTTTTGGTGGGTTATATTAAAGAAAGGACCTTGTGTGCGTGTAGCCTACTACAAAAAAGCATAAAGAATGGCGAATTTAGGCCGTTTACATAAAAGAAAGTACTCTATACTTTAAGCAAGGAGTTAGAAAGAAAGTGGAGAAGAAATTCAGGAGCGCGAATCGAGACCACAACTTTAATTATCCAGCTTTCCCTCATATATAAAAATAAGCCTAACCTAAACCTTCATCACGAGCGCCATCTGCCGTTTAAATGCCCAAACAGCTGCGTTCCATTCTTATGCTGATACATTATTATAATAAAAGCATTTTATTAGAACTATAAATTGGTAAAATAGTCGACCTTGTCCCCATTTCTAAGTTCAGCACGTGGGACGAGAATTCGACCACCAGGTGGCGCTGCAACACTAAAACCTGTACTTTAGTTCTTTAGAAACAAACTTTGGAAACCGGACAGTATAATTTATTTAACATTACTGTGTAAAACGGATTCAAGTAACATTTTCATTTGGAATTATGTGCTGACTGATGATGACAAGATTATTAGAAAAATGTCAATTTCCTTTCTGGGAAAAATGAAAATTCCTTTACAACAAAAAAATTAAAAACAAAAAACACTTTCCCCTATATCCACAAATTTCCCAAAATTGTTTATCACTTTCAACGCTAGACGGCGCCATCATTTATTATGGAACAGGATTCTCCGGGATTCTCCCATAATGACTGACCAAACTACAGTGAAAACTGTCTATGGAGGAATTTAAAGTGACCAAAAAACGTTTACACCATTGACAGGTTTCCATCTGTAAAATTCCACCATAGACAGGATTCCACAATAGACATATTTCACCTTTAATAGACTATTTTCCCCTTTAACAGACAGATTTCCCCTTTAATAGACGGATTTCACCTTTAATAGACGGATTTCACCTTTAATAGACAGGTTTCCATCTGTAAAATTCCACCATAGACAGGTTCCAACATAGACATATTTCATCTTTAATAGACTAATTTCCCCTTTAACAGACAGATTTCACCTTTAATAGACGGATTTCACCTTTAATAAACAGATTTCACCTTTAATAAACAGATAATAGACAGGTTTTCATCTGTAAAATTCCACCATAGACAGGATTCCACAATAGACATATTTCACCTTTAATAGAAAAGTTTCTGAAGTTTTGATCAAGGGTTTTTGATTGAATTTACCATTGAACCAGGAAAGTTGAAGTTTTGGTCAACAGATGGCGCTCGGCATCAAAAATTCACCATTTCTTTCCCCTGAAGCTTTGCAGTAATCATAAAAGCGCGTAAGGTATCGAGGAAGAAGTACGTATTTGGCGAAGGAGGTTGCACACGTCACTGGTGACGTCATGGGCGGGAGGTAAATTGAAATTCGGGGTCGTCGCTCCTCCTCGAACCTCACTGTGGGTTGGAGCAAAGGAAAGGGGTGGTGGCTGAGGTAAAAGCCAACCTGATTGAGTTTGCAGTTGGTCGATGACTGTCCGACCACTAACACCACCGTTCAAAAACCGGGCCTTTTAGTTTACAGGCCGTTCCAAAATTCGAGCAACACTGTGAATAGGGCTGCAGGTGAGAGCTCTGGCCAAAAGTTACTGTATAGGCTATAATAGAGAAAAAAAGTTGGGGATTCGATTGCAAAGTCTCTTATTGTTGTGTATGCATATGCAGTGGAGTGGACGTGGGCGAGATGGTGTCCAGAAGAAGGATTTTGTCCAGGAGTAGAGACGACCTCAACATGGATTACAATGTGCAAGATGAAGAGGACGTTTGGCACCAAAAGGACAAACTTTATAGGGTCAGTACTCCTTTAAAATTATATGTGCGAGTGAAAGGGGCCAAATAGGTTACCTACTATATTGACCTCAATTAACCGACCAATCTGCACTTTTTTTTTTGGTTCACAACTTTTACAGTTTAAGAACTTTACAATTAAATTCCTATAGATTTACTTGGCAAATTTTTCCAAGTTCACTAACTTTTTCCTCCTCATTTTCCTCCTATTTAACACCATTGTACAAACATTACACCTTGTCAATGACTTTGTTGCAAGTTACTCGTTTTCGCACCACTTCACCCCAATGTAACATTATATAGGTAGTATAGTGAGTCTCAACTCAAGATTGCACATTCCAATGATTGCTAATAAATTATTTCACATAATATTTAGATGGAATTTTTAAAACATTAATATCAGTTAACTTTATTAAGTATTTTCTATCAACTTTGCATAATGAAATGTTTTTTGGTGTAAGGATTTACTACATATATAGCAAGAAAGCAAGAGGGAATTACTGCAACTTTGAGTTGAAACGGACTATACTTAAATATTCAGTTAGATAATTAAATTAAAAATCATAAACCCTTATTATTAAAGTTACTTTATTACTGAACTTTCCTCATTATCCTCAAATCTAAAAACTAGCATAGTTAAGTGAACCTCCTAACTTAATTACCCCCATTTAAAAATGGTGGTGCAAAAAATGCCATGCCAAAAACACACTTTTGAAAGTTCTATAAGTGTTTAATAATTAAAGTTTTTAAAGTATTTCTTCTAATTTCCACAGAGATTTTGAAGTAACACTAAATTTTTTATAGGTTTTTCTTCTTTATAGGTTAGTAATATTGTATTAGAAAAATATTACTGGTCAGGATTTTAAAATTCAGCTATGTGGAATTTGGTTGAGTGCTTTTGAGGGGTTTCAGACAAAGATGGTGCATTTGTTGGAAGTTCTGAGAAGGGTAAAAATGCTAAAAAGCAGACTGGAACATCAACAGAACCCATTGTTGAAAAAAACCAGTCGGACCATGAGAATAAAATATGAGCAAAAAAAGAGGGGAGAGAGACGAGTTGATGGCAAACCGGTCGTCATCATAATATCCTTTAGACAACAGGTTGAACGAATCAAACAACACATTTCCATCCATCTATCCATCCACCATTTTGTCATTTTACCCACTGAACACTAAATGTCACTCTTATTTTCCAAGGAAACAAAATTTCCTACAAAAACGTTGTGTACACTATATTTTTTCTCGATATATAATCAACATTCCTTACAAAAATCCTTACAAAAATAACGCCCATTTTTATTAGCCCCGCCTCGTTTATGTGCTCACCAATCAGTGGATCCTAAGACCACGCTTATCCTGAGATAAACTTTTTTAGATGCATGCAATAATATTTGTCAATATAGGATTCCACATTAAATCTTATTACAGTCAATTATTTAATTTTACAACATATTTATTATGTATACTAAAATATTAATGTCACTATAAAGCAATTTAATGTTTTATTGCTCCCTATTGGTTGATTTCAAAGGAAGCCACTCCTATTTTATCGTTTTAGTGTGACAAAACTTTCAAAAAGTGGTTTTGACTCTGATACAAATACAAGATGGCGCTTGGAAAGCACAGACATAATCAACAGCGTTTATTTGGAGCGCCATCTAGTGTGGGAAATTGGAATCACTTTTTATGGAAAATTGTGGACTGCATTGTACACAAAGTGTAGTGGAAAAATGTATTGTAAAATATGAGAAATATAAACTTTTCATTACTTTCCTGTAAACATTTCATTCTCTAATTCCTTTACAGTCAACCAATTTACAATGCTGTCAATTGGTCCAAATAATTGAAATCTTCCACCATAGACAGGTTTCAGTGTATTTTATTTGGGAAGATATTGTATATTATATAATTATATAAATAATATTTCAATTTGCAATAGTGATAAAACAAAAATATTACTTTAGAATGATACAGATTTTTGTGAAATTGTTTGTATAGATATGGGAAATAGAATGAATGAATGTTCGGTACTTTGTAATGGCAAAGCAAGTTCTGCAAGTTTGTAATAAGTGTCTTATAAGTAGGTTAACGTGGTTGGATGGGCAGTGAAGCGAAAATGATCACGTGACTGCAAGTGGGTCACTCGGGTCGCAGCCTTTTCTTATTATTATATTACATACTATACACAAACAGCTTCCAAATATTAGTAATAATACATATGTGTGAGAGAACGATTTGTTTATTGGCTGGAACATAAAACCGAAATTCCGGTCAAGGAGATCCGCAAAATGCCACAAATAAATCCGCAACCGGTCTGAAATATGAAAAAATGATTTGTTGCAAAAACAAAATGGCGCCGTTCAACAAATTCATTGTTTCTTTTTCTTGAATAATACGTTGCTCCAGTAATTCGCTAAGCTAGGCGTATCGGCGAGAATTGGTGCACCGGCTCCTTTTAAAGAAATAAGAAAAAAAAAACAATGTCCCCCTTTTGGCCCCCCCCCACAATACCTTTCAAGTATAGCAGTACTACCTGTCTCCGAAATCCCTTTAGAAAAATAAATTACAAAATACGAACGTGACATTCGAACTGGCCGCCATTTTTGTTTTGTTCCACAATGAAAACTAGCTTTAAACTTTACATTGTACGTTTCCGACCACGCCTATGGTGGGACAAACTTAGAGGTTGCTATGACCACACCCAGGGATTCTCTCGGCTAATATCTTGTCCTGTCCAGAGGGTCGTCGTCCTTTTCCTCATAGTCATCCATCAAAACTTTGTTTACTATATAAATTGTCACAATCCACTGGTCAAAGAAATGTGTACATAATGTTTCTCACTTTTGATACCAGATGGCGCACCATATAAATCACTTAAAGGTGAACTGACAAGGTTTTGCAACATACCCTGGAAAAACTAGCATTTGATTGCCACGAATTTAGGAACATTGTCTGATAATTTGAGGCCATTTCAAGCATTATTGCCACAGATATTAATTATTTAGTATATTGTGAGGTATGTACACTGGAGCGCCATTGATAAGCTCTGCCATTGGCTAAAACTGCAGAAGTGCTTGCCTTCATTGGCCGAAAATTCAAATTTTGCCAAAACAGGACACTGTGACACCAGCGCGGTGACACCACCCTTCCATGGCGCCCTCTTTAACTACTCGTAACTTTTTGTAACAATTTTTTAAAAAAGTTTCGTTTTCGCCAATCGTTTTATTGGCATCAATTCTACAGAATTGCACACTTTCCATGGTATGTTACAAAACCTTGTCAGTTCACCTTTAAAATGGGTGCAACTACTGTTATGGAAAACCAGGAAATGTCAGAGAAATTGGTTTTTCTAGGTTTTCCCAATCGAAAAGGTCATGAAATTAAATATTTGAGGAAAAATATAATCTAAATTGCAGGTTGTTATTGTTTATCAGCTGTTTTTTGAAAATTCCAAGCTGTGCTAATTATGTAAAGTATGTATATGCATAAAGTGAATAAAATTAATTTAATTTTCAGGACCACGTTCAAGAAGTTTTGGATAAATGGACCCAGATAGACGATGAAATTTGGGCCAAGGTCATATGTTTGGAAAGGAACAGGAGGGTGGCTAAGGCCTATGCCAGGGTCCCAGTGCTCACCATCAATGGCTCTGATGACGGTTTCGACGGTTACAGGTAGGACAACTTTAACATTAAATATATACAGTATAAGTAGCCTACATGCAACTTTGCTTTTTGTAAAATAAATTACATGAACAGTGATTACAGACACTTGATCGCCCCCAATTTATATAGCCTAAATAACTCGGTTTATCACGGCAAGGAACACAACTTTACTTCATAAATTCAACACCAGGTGGCGCATTTTCCCCTCAATTAAGAATCCTTACAAAAATATGTAATATAGTATGTTTAAACCTGCAATTTGTGGATTAAAAAATTGAGGAAATTGGACTACATAGTAAAGATAATATCTAAGAGGGACTGTCTATATCTTATGTCAATATCAAACTGGGCGTGGCTATCTTTTTATAAGGTTTCAAGCCTTGGTTTCAAGAGAGGGAAAGTAATTTACAAAAAATAATTTACAAAAAAACAGCTGTTTTGCTATTGTTACAAGCAAAACTTTTAAACTTAGTGCTATTAGATCTTGAAAAAGTTTCAATAAAAATTACAAATTCTGTCCAATCAGGTGAGATGAAATTTATTTACCCTGGGTGATTACACAATAGTTCACTTTTTATTAAAGTTCCTGAATTTTACATTTTTTTAGTGGAAAATTACTACGCTATTACACTGTTCATTTTTTGGATCCATTTTGGATAAATTTTTTAAACAAAGTTCTTTAAGGGAGGAAATAATAAGTGTATAAGGTGTTAAAATGTGATTTTTTTTTCGTTTTTAGAATCGGTATGAACGGTTTTGATAATCCTATGAGGGACACACATGTGGATGAATTTAAACGCCATATAGGACATGTGAGTAGTACATATATATTATACATAAGTTAGTGTATACAGTAATTAAAGGTGAACTGACAGGGCGGTAAAAGTGGACTGCCATTGGGTTGATCGGGACTACTGGCCAATTAGTCTGTCAATGATTGGTCAGAATGGGTACAGTTCATAGTCAACTTACCGCCCTGTCAGTTCACCTTTAATAAAATACTATTACAGTTTTAACACTAGTTTGTCAAAACAAACAAACAAAAAGAGTTTTGTAGAAGTGCCTAGTGGGCAAAATGGCGACTTATTTAGAAAAGAGGTCGTCGACGTTGTACTACTTTCATAAAATATATAGGTCCCCTCCATTGCAAATATAGGTAGGCAGACATATTGCAATTTGTTGACAAAGTGTACTACAGGCAAAGTAGATGGCCAACAACCAACCATGCAGCAACAAAAAAAATCACTACCTGCAAAAAGAAGCTAGGAAAGAAATGGCAATGGAATGCATGCTAGTACATTGACTCCTTTTACTCCTCTCCTACACATACCCATCATCATCATCATCTTCATCTTCTTATTCATCCCACGAACCAAACATTTCATTATTGCACCAACAACATCGATCCCATTGGGAAATTTACACACAAAAAAATCTGCATTTTTTATCTCCAAAAAAACGCTTCAGGCCGATAAATTGAGGTTAACCAGAAGTGCAGAATGTTTGTGAAGGAGTAAAAAAGAAGAAGAAAATGGCGGCCATTGTTATAAGCAGACAAAAGGAGCGAAAAACACCAGCTTCCGGGACAGTTTTGCATGTCTTGCTTTTGCAAAGCTACACTTCATCATTGCACACACTTATATTAATAGATAAAACTGTGGTAAAAGAATTTAATATAGTTATAAAGTAGGAACGCAAGGGGAGAGAGAGAGAGAAAGGGGGAGGAGCTGTTGGAGAAAGTGATGACGTAACAACCTGTTTTCAACTATAGACACATAATAAAAGAGGCGACCTGGTCAAAAAACTCACGCCCCAATTCCCAATTTTATATTTCTTTCAAGCAACACTACCCCTGCCCCCTAAAATCATTGCATCAAATCTAAACACCCCACTTCGATCACACCTATAACATTCTTTCACTTAATTATATAATGTGACTATAGTCTGAATTAGGGTCTAAAAGCAAAAGGTGGGGCGTAATACCTCCCCAGGGTACACCACCCCAGGGGAGGTGCAACCTTATTTTCAACTACATATGTACTTCTATAAACTATGGCCATAATTAGTATTTTTTATCCACTTATACCAATTACATGTAAAATATTACAGTGAAACCTGCAATAGCAATGAAAGGGAAAAAGTTCATATATAGGTTTTCCAGCATAGAAAGGTTTTATTTAAAAATTTAAAGGTGAACTGACACGGTTTTGTAACGTACCCTGAAAAGTCCCCCCTTTATGTAAAAAATGTCATAAAAACGATTGGCGCAAACAGAATCTTGTTTTTATAATTATTTAAAAAGTTACGGCTAGTTTCGTTTTG